>JAPMOR010092298.1:479060-578408 GCA_026543865.1 Argiope aurantia
ACTGTCTGAAGTTCAATTTCTTAAAAATTAATTTAACTGTCTGAAGTCCAAGCATTAAAACTCACTTTCTCTCTCTTTGGCGCACTTACTTTTGACTTTAATGATTAAATTTAACGAGCGTCGCCATTTTTTAAAAGAAATGCTTGTTTTCAATAGTGTCCTTGCAATGCTTTGTAAAGCTTTGCTCACATTTCAAAAAACGCACAACACTATCGCAATCTACAAGGGCCGCCTTATCCTGTCAGAAGTCAGCTTCCAAAAATAGTATCATTTAAATCGCTGAGATGTCTCTTGGGAGTTATCACGGTAAATAATCTTTCAACGTCTGAGGCGGAAATCAAGACAGCAAATAAACAAAATAATTTTCGTTATTCAAAGAAGCTAAGTTCTTTACCCGAAATTTGGGATGTGATGGCTGTAACCGTTCTAAATTTTCAAACGCCGGACCTGAATTAAATGTCCTACACTGTTTCCCTTTTCACACTGAGTGAGTTCAGTTAAGTTCATTAAAAAAAAATAGTTAACAGATTCAATTTTGAAAAATTAACATCAGAACTTTTTCCAATTTTTAAAGTGCAGACATTATAGTAGTCATATTTTAATGTATGATACCAATTATGTATTATGATTCATTTGAGTATTATTAATTTCCGTTGATTCTAGCTATGATTTGATTTGTTTTTTCTGTCGCAAGATCCTCCAAAGCGATAAGCAGCAAAGAAAACTAAGTAAAATGACAACAACGTGTATTAGAACTGAAAATGTTTGATGTACTGATACGTAGACATCTTATTTGTTTAAAGGAAATATTATTATAGGCAAAAGTAACAACTTTAAGTTTACATTGTTCTCTTATTTATTTGATTTTTGTTTAATATTACTGTACATACTTATTAAATTATAGTATTTCCTTTCAGCCCACAAACGGATTTCATTACTATTGAAACTAATTCAAGAAAAGCTTGTCATGGCACAGCAGCACATTTTTTAGAACTGCTTACTGCTGGAACATAATAGATCATATTATATTATATATATATATATATATATTGTATATGAATTTTTAATACAAATTATAAGTCTGCTTATATAACGAAATGATAAATAAATTATCTTGATTTGAAGCGATTCAAGAAAATAAACGGATGTGATCTGCATTGTACAAAGAATTCCTAATGAATTTAACCTACGTACAACAAATGCCAAGGCAGGAAAAAAACACTAAAAATCCAGCTTCGTGTAGTTAAACACCAGCAGGTGAAACACAGGGGCGATGAAAGGTCACTATCAAAACTTTTTCCATTTAAATCCATCATGAAAAGCCTTGACTGAATAGAAATCCTTGAAAGCCTCCTGATCAAAGAAATTCCGCGATGAGGTACAAATAGGCGAAGTGTGAATGTTGGCATATCAGTCACGTATAAACACCATTACATATTCGTCACAACAATACCGACGAAACATTGGAGTCATGTGAGTTCTATTTCTCGAGTCGAACCACGTTCTAAAAATGGAGAACCCAACCACACATGGAATATTTTAATTATTTGGAGTTTTTGCTGATGGTGAAGGCTAGTCTGTAGTGACATGAAATTTTAAGAAAACATGACTTAGAAAAAACTATGTATTATTTGAAAACAAAATCTGCGCATATGGGTGTAAGGGAAAAAAAAATGTTGACCAGTCTATAAAAAGAATCGTTAATTTCAGATGATTGATTAAAGTAAATGTTTTAATAATTAATATCGTAAGAAATCGATTTAAGTATCAGAAATAATTACTTTAAAAATTACTGTTGAAATCATGATGTTCTTTTCGATATATATGTACACCTGATCGTACTTCGAAATATGCAATCCATTTCAATCCGAGGCTGCTTTGATGTTAATACACGTGGCTTAACAGTCACACAACATTTCACTACACGATGTCTCGTTAGTGCTGAAGCGTCACATAATTTTTCAACCTATTATACGTGCAATGGATTCCAAAATCGATGCGGCGCAAGTGATGTGTATCATGTAAGCACATTAATAATTTATAGTTAAACTTCCAGTTTTAAAAGCGCTGCCTTGTCATCCGCTTTTAGATGGAAAATAGTTTAGCAATCCCATTAAAAAATTATATAATTAAAATAAAGTTAATACAGTTATTATGTAACGTTCAATGAAACGTTTCAATCGAAATTTAATTTTCTTACAATAAAATGTCAGAATAGGTTGCAGTCAGATTCACGATTGCAATGTTCGCGGAAGTGTATAGCTCTTCTGCGTCTCGATTAAGTTTAAGAAACCGTGCGTTTGTGTATCTCGTAATATATAAACGCATATATGATAATTTCTAAAAATATAAATCTATAATAATAAGGTTAAAACGCCATTTCATACCTAATAAGTGATGAAATCTTTCATTAAATGATAAAAAGACTAATTTAAAACAATTATAGTAAATGATCAAGTAACTAAAAGCATAGTTTAAAATTTCAGACGAAAATACCAAAGTTATGCATTTCTAGCAATCAGAAGCTCGTACAAAAGCAAGAAATGAGGAATTGATTTAAATATAAAGTAGGACTGCGTTCACGATTTGTCCCGTATTCTTATCTTTTCTCTCTTTAAAAGTAAGATTATATTCGCACCTAGAGAGATAAATTTATTACTTATCATATCTGACATTAAGATGAATACAATTTCTTATCACTGAAGACCATAAATAGATGCATCGAAGCCTTTATGTTATATCAGAATTGGAGTTTTCTGTTAAATGTTCATTTTTGTTGTTAGCTCTTTGAGCTTTTACAGCCGCCATGAAAACAGCTTTGAGGTCTGACTTCGATATAATTCCATTCAAATTTGCTTATAATATTACATTAGACATATTAATTTTGGAAAGGAACATAAATTGAAAAAAACTGCTATAGCTATAGACAGAAGATGCATCAAAGTATTAGCATATTTAATCATTTACGGTCGTCAGACGAGTTTGTTTGCAGCAAAAAAGATAAAAATCTAAAATTTATTTTTGAAGTTGTGAATTCAATTAAGAAAACGATTTATTATTCATTTTACACAAGTTTTTATTCAAATTATACAGTGCAATGACATTGCGTATTCATTATCAAAACGTGGCACAAGATATTTTACGCACATTAAAATGTAAATCTTTTTTAGCGAATAAGTTATTTCAATAAATAAATTTACGCATTTCCAGCATTATCGTAGTTGGAAAATTGGTTTTCCTAGCCAACAACGAAATAACTCGCCAATTATAGCATTACTAATATCAAATAGGAATTTTTATTTATGATAAGACATGCAGTTTATAAGTTATTGGTGTACCACTACATTTAGGGATTAAATAATACGTTTGATATCCTGGAATGGACAATTTTTTTTTCTAAAACAGCAACAACAAAAAATGATTCGCAACAAGTGTGCATAAGTTATTTAGTTATCGATGCAATAAAAAAAAATGTTTCGTACACTACTGTAAGTACACTTGCAAACTTTTTTTTTTTTTTGTAATTAAAAATCATGAGTTACAACTAGCAAAGCAACAAAAGTCAATAACAAAAGCAGAAACATGTAAAATAATGTGGGAATTATCTCGCTCTATGTGTCTTGGCAAAGAATGTGCTAACTTGGTTTGTATTTGCTGAATATAATCATCACATGATTTTACATTCTGTATTCCTCAAAATAACTTTGAATCTTCGCAATTTGACCATTAGGAATTGAAAAAGAATTTTATAAATAGAGATAAAATCTAAATCAACTGCACACTTTTAAATAAAAGAACTGGACGAATCATTAAATTCCACACTTCAGGGAGCACGACGTCTACTGCAGTGAATATTAATCGTATTTATTAAATAATTAGTTTTCACATAACATTTATAAATAATGAGCAAACTTTAAATATTTTTAAAATAAAAATTATAATTAGCAATAAACTTTTTAACTTTCTAAATTCAATAACAACAAAGGAAAATATAAACAAAGAGTAATTTCAAAAACGCAAGCAACAAAATTACTTTGAAAATGACTTAAAAACGATAAAGCGTTAAAATTATCACACAAGATTTCAAATTATTTTGCCATTGCACTCAATAATAATAAAAAAGATGTCAAAATTATTGACAAAAAATCATCAAAATAGAGATTTTTTTAAAAAAATGACTAAAAGAATTCCAGATGAGAAAAGTTAATGCGTCATTACACTAAAGAATATGGCTCCTATAGGAGACAACAATAACCAACATTTTGATAGCAGAGAATCCCCATTAGCGAACACCATTAAGGATGTGGAATTGAGGACTCACTGCAAAAACGTATCCGCATCAGGACCTTTTTTCTGTATTTATTGTCCTATATATCTAACTCTAAAAGCATTTGACATTTGTTTTCATTTTTTCGCTACTAGTCACGGAAAAATCCGAGTTGATTTCCCCTCCCAACACATCGAGACGGTCGATTACTTGCAAACGCTCAGCTGCGTCGCCAAGCGCCATTGTTGTCTTTACGGTAACACTTCAGCACTAATGTGAAAAAAAAAAAAAGTGTCAATGAATTATCAGTTGCTGACATGAATCAGTGATGCGCTTGGACACATTTTAATTTTCCATTGCATAAGCTTTGCAACAGATAGTCGATTAATTGTCATTTTTTTCCGTGCACATCCAGCACACCTCGTTAAAAAGATTTTTAGTACAAGAGCTAAAATTTACTAAGTTTGAATTCTCAGTTTATTTGGGGAAACGGTGACATAAAATTTCTTAATGGTTTTAGCATAGTGTTTTAGTAATCCACTGTTCTTAAAAAATATAAAAAAATCGCATATTAAAAATTTTTGACAAAAAGATTAATAAATTAAATACAAATTTAATATTAATAAACCATACTAGAAATGCAGCTTACATACATAACATAAAATTACCTGATTCTATAAACAGAAAAAAAAATTAACTTAAAAAAATTCACTATAGACAAATGTTTTTGAAAAGGAGCAATTTAAAATTAAATAAATCTAAAGGAAAAATAAAAAGCAAAATTCATTATTTTCCTACAATTAAAAAAATCAATAATCAAAGTTATGTAGTTTTACAAAGATATTTAAAAATTCTCTTTAAATATTGAAATGTAAAAAAAACTTCAAAATATATTTTTTTTAAAAAAAGAGCTTTTAAAGAAAATTTAAAGCAAAGCTAAATTTTTGTGAAGATGTCATACAAGTTGGAAACGAGATTGGATTTGTTGATATGTAATATGAACAGTTTTACAGGTATTTAAGAATTATTGCAGACTGTTTTGACCTCAGCTATCGATTTTAAACAATGATTATATAGCAAAAAGCACTTGAACCAATACGTCATAACACTATTTAGAAATTTAATACTCCACAAATTTAACGTACACTCTCCTTAAACTCTCGCTTATGAAAGCTTCTCTTTTAAAATTGTTATATCAGAAGACGTTAGATAACATCTTTCGATATAATAAACGTAGGTTAGATTAAGTTATATTTACGTCCTAATTTGAAGCAACACGAGAGAGCTAATCTCATAATTTTGAACCAACGTCATATAACATTGTATAGAAGTCTGGAGTGAGGTTGCCACTATAAGTTGCCATTCTCGTCAACTGAATATGGTTCGAAATTAAAAAAATTGATCTGTCCTCCAGTAAAACCTAATTAAGCTAAATTAAACGTACAGCCACAAGGTAACTATGGAATAAATTGTTTTTATGCGGATAAGTTAATACAATCACATTCGAGGATAAAGGGGAGAAGCTAAAAGTGATAGAAGTGCTGAACTTGACCTGCAGTATTTACAGTTTAAAATTTCAATCTGTGCCCTAGTTACGTCCAAGATTCAAAGGATCAGTTTTCATTTTGGATACAATATATCTCCGGTTAACTTCCGCAGACATGCCATCAAGGGATACAAAATATACTCCCGCTTTCTGCATCACTGCATCCATAGACGAGGTCTAAATATTGATCAATGAGATTTCATCAGAAATCAAAGATGAAATAGAAAAATTCAAAAGCAATTCAAGTTAAGATAAATACCTACAAGTTCAGTTTATAAGGAAGTGCCCCACACCGATTTTGTTAACGCATCTCTCTTTGTTAGAATATTTCAAGGTAAATAAACGAAGGAAGGTAGACAGGAAATGTCAGAGATGCATTAGTGAAGTGAAAATGAATGAAATGCAGTTTCACATCATATTAAATGAAATACTTATTTATATTTGAATAGAGTTCACATTCTAAAATCAGCTCAAATAAAAAGCCCCGCCCCCACTTTTTCTTTGAAGAATGAATTTTAAAACACTCGTTCCAAAAGAATTCGTCAATTCACCTCAGTTACAGTAAGAGTTCAGGGTAAACACCAGAGGGGCACACTCTTCCTTTCCACCCTTTTATTACTTTTTCACAGAACACGAGGGAGTATTGTACACAGAGAAAACATTGTAATTGTAAAGCATTTGTAATTCGGATATTGATGAATTTCCATGTGTTAAATCTCCTCCAATCAAACGGGGGGGATATGTGTCAGTTTGCTAGCATAATAAAAACGAAAACAGCAACGGGAATGGAAATTGGATGTGGTTTTAATATAAAATTAATTATTCATATGAAGTTTTTGTCAAAATTCATCATGATCCAATTCATCATCAGAAATAATTCATCAAATTCATATTATTTGGATCAAATTCATCCAAGGTATAATAGATTCTTATCACTAAACTATGAAGCTGAATACAAAACGAACCTTACACTGAAAATATGCGAGAAAGTCGAAGGCAGAACTCACCCACAGATTTTATTAATTTCATGTATATATTTCCTATATACAAAAAAATAAAAAGTTCAAGAAACCAATAAATTTTAAATGTCAATCTATAAAAAAGTGATACTTTCTAGCGATACCTGTAGAAATAATTTCAACAGGTTAAAAACATAAAAACCGAATCTGACAATGAGTAATTCAGCAACGTGACTGAAATGATAAAACTACTGCAATGCATCAATTTGTAAGTAATTTTTATGCATACAGTGTATTTTTTTACTTAGGAGGGAGAGAGGTAAGGAGGTGTAAGTTGATGATAATTATGACGGGAAACTAATCCATTTAAGGTCGCATGACTGACTTTTGATTGACTTCCCAAATGCGAATGAATCTATTAATCCAAAAACTTTTTAACTACCATTCCAGGAATTCCGATTGCCAGTCATCGTGATAAAAGTTTAATGTTATTCCACAGCAAGTTGTTAAACGTCAAATTAATTAGAATCTAGACGAGTAAAAACAAACATACTCTAGTTGAATAATATTTTAATTATCATTGAGAGGGAAACTATTACCATTTCTCGTGATGTCCTTTAATGGTAAGCTGTTAAATGTCAAATCAATTACAGACTTGACCAATGAAAACAGAAACATGCTCTGTTGATCTAGTTTCCGAGAATTTTCTTTATGGATTTCATAATCTAAAAACATTCTCACATGTTAAAAAAATTCAGCTTTTTAATTAAAATTTATTTAATTTCTTTCTACTTTTCCGAACTGGTTCACGAGTGGCGGAAATTGCCAGATAAATTTCAAAAACCCTCTAGTTGTTTTTATTTACTTAAGGAATGTGAAAAATATTTTTTTTAACCGTGAGCACCAAATTTATTATCAATAGAGCTCGGTACAGAAATATTTTATAAAATATTTATATTGCAATGATCAGTTGCTTTTTAATTCTAAAATATTAACTAAAAAATTCTCATTAAAAAAATGAACCGAACCAATAATTAACATTGCAATAAAATCCACACAGCCGGCATCCTATACTTTGAACTCCCACGCCATACCAATATATACATTCATGACCAAATATTAAATACTCGATGGGTGCGCACCTCTTCTATATGGCGAAAACGTCATTAACGCGAAAAGTCGCAGAAGTGACCATCAGCATGAAATACCCCGAAAACAATTGAGAAGTGCACACACATCTCCTTTCGAACTGAAATATTGGACATGTTATACACGACACATTTGCTCAGCATTTTTCTGAGATGTTGGAAGTATGTGTGCATGACCGAACTCCTATCAATGTACTTCAAAAGCCACCAGACGTTTCTCCGAAATTGCATTTCATTTATGATTTGTTCAACACGAATTCTTCTCCAATGCCAATTTGAATTTTTGAATCCCCCTGAAGTCTAAATAATGGTTAAACCATTACATAAACACAAATTCGTTAAAAATAAATATTTTCCACTTTTATAATGAACTTTTTTTAATTGTTTATATGGCGATAATTAAAGTTCTAATTACAATTTTATTACAGGGTTGTTTTTCTAAACATCACAAAAAATTGAAAAAGGAAAACATTTATATAACACTATTTTATTGAAGGAACTTGGGCATACAACAATCGCAATGGAATTTCATATTTGTTTTAATAATTAAGAAGACATCAGCGGAGCAGTAAATTACCTCACATTTCTAATATAATTTATATTATTCACCTCAAAACCATAATGCAATGTTTTTGTGATCTCTAATATATTTCTGGTTCCACCCCTGACTGAGACAGTCCTTTAATCCACCACTATAACTGGAATTTCAACATATATATCATCTTTAAAAGCAAAAAGGTCAAGGACAACGCTGCTCTTTGAACCTTTGCCTTTCGTTAGCGACCTGTTCCATGAACGTTGTCTTGCAGACAATTCAAAAGAAAATTTCTTCTTCTTTAGACCGTCTACGAAGTAAAGAATTATTGGCGCGTTGCGGTTTTTTTTTTTTTTTTTTTTTCCGTGACTTAAAAGTTCTTTATTCGGCGGGATTAGTGTCGCTAGATCGACATATAAGAACGAATCGTAAGTACAAGAAACATTTTCGGAATAGTTACTTAATAAGAAATAAGGATTGGCTTTTGAAAGCACGCCTCTTTTTCATTTTCGATAATTCCCATTCTTACAAAAAATAAATGAAAATTGCAACTACAATATGGCAAAGGAAATTAAATAAAAATCATGACGTATCAAGTTCAAGGTTAGGGTAAAAGAGATCTTTATGTTTTTGGCAATAAATACAGCAAACTTTTTACCAAGCGCTCTTAATGAGCATAGAATATTTCTATGACGTAGGGATAAACAGAAAGAATATCTAAAGGAGGTTACTCTTTAGTTTGCAACTAGAGTTAATGCATTCTAGATTTGCTGCATTAACGTTCCATTTTAAAGCTACATGATAGTTAAGAAAATTTGAACTGACATTCAGATTTGATTGAATGAAACTTATTCATTTAAAATCTGATTGACACTTAAACGGGATAGATATGGTAGAACATTTTTTTCTGTTAGTGTTTGATAAATGACCTTGAAAAATCAGTTTCACTTTTGTTCTATAAAGAAAAACATTCTTAAGTAATCGCTTTAAATGTGCATGCGAAGTCAGAAATAATCACACGTCTTATAATTATATAGCTTTTATTTCGAAAAAAATTCGATCATTAGACATCAATCTTGTCACATCACTAGAAGTTATGTCAATTACAGCTTCGAAAACGATGGGCGATCAACAAGAAAAAACTTTTCAACTGAAGATTGCAATACTTCTGTTACATTTACACTTATGGGTACGTTAAAATAAGTATCTAATACAGGATATTAAGATGAAATTGCGAAATTCTAAGAAATCGGCAGCCTATTCATTTACCACTGATTAGATGAATAGACTGTCCTGTAATTACTTATATGCAGCTGTAATGGAAACACCTGTCATTTTTTTTCTAACCTATTAATGGGCGTGCCCGTGACATTCGAAGGCATCGATTTATTGTTTATAAAACTTATATTCTGAAATTAAATCATTCAAGGGCGCTGCAATTCGATACAAAAATTATATAACATACAAAGTATTTTTTGGATTCTTAACTGAATCGAAAAGATGGCATTCCTGAAATGGAAGGTGTCATCTAATTAATTACGAAAGACGGAAAGCAGTTAAAGGGCTAAAAGACCAGCCAAAAGAAATTTTAAGTAATATTCGTGACATTAACATCACTAATTCATAACAATATTATTGTTCATTTAATAAAAAATTCAGTATTTTCATCACATCGGCCACATTTTAAATAATATAAGGGTAACAAATGAGAAGAACACAAAGAAGAATCAAACTGAAAGAGTCAAACAACTTTGAATTTAACTATCTCATAAAAGATTAAAATTTTGATGCACACCTAATAACAAACAACAATCCGACTATTTGTGTACAAAAACTTTTTAAAAATATATCTCATATTAAAGAAAATTACTTATAACGGGAAGCAATATATTTTCATACATGACAGAGCAATACTTAAAGAATTCATACCAAAACGTGTATAGTGAAAGTGTATTTTATAATAAAACCCATTGACCTACTGACACATTTAACAGCCTCAAGGAGGAAATGCTAATTGATAATAAAACATACCTAACAATTCAAGCAATCTGAACAAAGCGACTTCACAAAGTTACCGCAAAAGCGCACAGCAGACCATCTGCTGTTCGATTGCAATGACGCACACTGAGTTACGAGTCTACCCGACAGAGATAATCCAGATGCCCATTCGTCTTTTACAAAGGACTCCGAAATTCCCAGAAGGGAAAAGACGCGAATACAGAAGAGGGTGCATACATAATTTTACAATCAGTCCGATGACGACAGACACAAGCAATCAGACAGTTCATCCACCGGCAATATTTATAAACAGTGGATGAGGCGAAATTTCTCGGATGGTAGATAACGAAGGTAGCGGATGACGCATAGAGCGAGCCCAAAGACCTTAGCCTTGGCCTCGGCGACACCTTGGGTGCCGCACTCTTCTATCATCCACCTTTTGAATCACTGCGAAAAACCAGAATTTCCAAGGCATCCGACCCCCCCCCCCCTCCTTCCCTCAAGATGGAGATTATTTTTTTTTAAATCCGGATTGGCAATGAACTTTTTTGTTCAGAGTTCGTCGTACACGTACATTCAATGAGAAGCTGGAAGAGAGAGGAGTCATTTTCAAAAGAGATCCGACAACCGACTTTCGAGGAAAAGCGCTGCTGGCGGCCGATTGCATACTGATGGGAAGGTGCAGCAGACATAGTGGGGATTCGGAAATGCATAGCTCGGTGCTCCGCTAGCGAAAAATAAATAAGATACAGACTTTCTAGAGAAATCAATCATGATTAAAAGATATCGGAATTTTTGAACTTCAAAACGAGACGCCGAATGGCAGAAGGGGTATCGAACAAAATCCAATTAATAAATAATTCAGAAATAAATTAAACAGAACTAGTCAAAAATTTAAAAGAAATCTGAAGTTGTACGGTTGATTAAATATATTTTTACTTTGGATTTCACTATTTTTCCATCCGACTTAGCCATTAACATATTTATTAAACATATTTTGATGAATAATATACGATCAGAGCAGATTGTAAAGGAGAATTTCTCAGAAATAACATTCATAAAAATGAATCACGTTTGTCATTTTATAAAATGTTTATTGATTAAATAAATTTCGGGATAAATCCGAGCTTGTCTCGGGTTAATTTGGTCATTAAGTTGTCATCTTTGAAACATTTTCTAGATTAGAGAATTCATAAAACACTTTCTAACTTGCAACCCCACTTCTATAATTTTTTTTAAAGCAATGATCCTCTTTCCTTTCCGCTATAAAAAGACAAATATTAATTACTCACCACTGAAAAATAATTATTCATGCTTATTAATGGTCATAATTCTAACGATTTGTGAGAATTTTCGTTTCCAAATATATAATGAATTCAATATATCCATGCTTTTAAAAATATTTAATTTCTTACCACTAAAAACAGACAAAAAGACAGTAAATTTTGAGTTGGGCAAGTTTCTGACCTCCCATGTCTATCAAGGAAATCAGAATTTCCAAAATTTGAACGTTGATTTGTTGTAATCACGTGAAAATAAGACATCTAACTGAAATGCTAAGTCGAAAGTCAAACGCTTAAACTCCTCTGCAAATGTTCTCGCGTTATTCATTCCCGTCTTGGCATCGTTGCTAAAAGAATGCTATTCAGGGTCATGGCTATTTAAGAACTGTAAAATTGCCTCAAAAATGAAACTTCTTATCAGACAATTTAGAAACAAAATAAAGCTGAAGGTTAAAAATAGAACTCTGCTGCTTTGTTGTATTTTATTTCATGTGGTTTGAAAATGATTAAGAATTCCGATCAATTGAATTTCTTACGATCAGTTACGATCTGCTGTTGAACACACTGTCCATCGACGTGAAATTTTGCAGGTGAATGAGGGTGATCACATGTAGCATCTTTCCCTACATCGCCCTGAACACGATTAACAATTGCTCCTCTTCAACAATTTTGTCCAAATCTGTACTCGTTTCTGCAAACTAAACTGTTTTTCTCAAACAGCGTGCTATTTTTTTTTTCCCTAATGTGATTCGATGACAAGGTGAATCAGAAACTAGTCAATAAATGTTAATTTTACTTAATGTGGTTCGATGACGAGGTGAATCAGAAACTAATCAATAAATGTTAATATCGTTTCTATATTCCGTTTTGTGCGTTTATTGTGTTAAATTTAATGTTTTTCCGGAAAAGGCTCCCTCAGGTCGACATTTTGGACCTTTTTTTTCGAAATTCCGTGAGCGCATCTTGTGTATAGCTTATATACCAAATTTCGCTGGAATCCGTTCATCCGTTTGCGTTGTAGGATGCTGTTTAGAGAGGAAATGTAATTATAAACACCCTGCATGTGCTTTATTACTTAAAGAAACAACAAAAAACTGAATAATGAGACAGTAAAAAGAATTCCTCCCCCTCCATCAAATAACTGCAAAATCTTATGCAATACTTATCAATTACTTTTTACAAGATAAATGTTACCAAACAAAATTAAATCTGTTCTCAACCGTAATCGCTGTAAAACCCCATATTAGTTAATGTAACACTACTACTAAGAGATTACAAGAAATGCAGCAACTAGAATTCTTGGCTTACACATGAATGGGGGAAGAAGGGGGAAGCAAATCTGATTTGCTCGAAGAGCTAGACATCTTACAAGATAATTGGCTTATCTGCCAGAAAAGATTTTCAAAGGCTTTTTTTTTCATGTGATGTAATACAAGACAAACCTTGCAGAGCACAGCATATTCATCCAGTTAAAAAAGAAAAAAAAGCCGCAGAAACAGGGATTTACCATTAACGCAGAAGATTGCCCGTTTCGCTCTAAGGACGAGATCTTTCGCTTTTTAACAAAGTCTTAAAAAAGAATGACATAGAAACGTAAGGGAAGCAGAGCAAATTGTCCTTTCATTAAGTGATGATTCTGTAGGGTGTGGCCTCAAGGGGGCAACCCCAAAGAAGCTTTCCGATCTGATTTAATTCTACAGCATCCACAACGACGCTTTCATTGTAAGAAAGCAATGACTACTGTGCAGCTGCAAAGGAAATGGCACTTCTGAATGAAGTCTTTTGTTTCCAACAATGACCCAAGTTCTCACAGATATCTATTCTCCGATCTCCTAGCGGAAGGTGCCCAGAACAAGCAGGAAGTAGAAGTTCCTCGAAAAGGAAGATAATTTTCAGAAAGGGTTAAATTGGCGATCTTTCTTTCTCTCCCACAAGTAAGTAAGTGCATTCAGACCACACGCAAAAAAAACTAACTACGCCTTTTTAATGAAGATCTTAAAATAAAAAGAAAGTATGCTTAGTGTAGGCAGAAAATAAAAATTGACCTTCCAAATGCTAAGAGGCAAGATAAGCACAAAAAAAAAAAAAAAAGACTCAGCATAAAAATAGATACTTGATGAGATTCTAAAGAATTTTGTATCTTAAGTTTCTAGCGTGTGTCGGATTAAAGCTGTACTCATATTACGCTGTTAAAAATCCCTATGCACGTGGATATGCTTGAAAGCAGAATACATCATTCTTACACTTTATATATATATATATAAACCTAAAATGGCTCTGAAAGTTTTTATTTGACATCTAGTTTCAATGATGCATTTCAAGCGATTAATAAATCATACATATGACAAATGAAAGAGGCAATGACATGAGAAAAAGCAAACCAAAGGTATGTATCATACTCATCGAAAATTGATAAACCGCAGTCGGGATGATAGTGTAAAGATTTTCCTCCGGGTTTTTTTTTTTTTTTTTTTTTTTTTTTTTCCCTTCCTAGAGTAAGTAAATGTCAAACCAGAAGTTCTTTAGATATGTGTCTCTAATGTAATCGAAGGAAGAGATATCAACATGAAAAGTGTTTCATAAATGAATTCTTAATTATTGCGATAAGCCGTAATAGTTAAACGGTCAGAAGAGAATGCACACTAATAAAAAATATTTCTACTCCCATTCTTCAGACACACGTAAAAAATACACTAAGAGAATATTAAGCGAACACGTGCAATTAAGTTGGTGTTGACAATTTTTTAATGAGAAGTAATCGTTTACAATTTTGCCTTCCAGCATTTTAGCATTAAATGTTTATTTATGTTCACATGTTGTTTAGAGGCCACAGATACAGGATTAATATTTAATTATATTTTTGAATTAACTTTTTAAATAAATTTTCAGATTATTCCAGTACATAATCATTTTGAAAACGTAAATGTTTGAACTAAAATCATAGAAAGAGGGGCATCCATTTAGAGGCACAATTTTCCTAACTTCAAAACAGGAAATACCCTTAGTTGAAAATACAATAGATAAGAAACTGATCTGGTATTCAAGAACCTGGATCTCATCAATTCAGATAAAAGGATTTATTACATATATTATAGACAAATTAACTGTTACTTAAATAAGGTAATAAAAATATTAAGTGAAATAACAAATTTTAATAAGATTCAATATCAGCAATCTCTTCTTTCTTTCTTTTTTTGCCTTGCATATATATGACTGGTACACTAGATACCTCTGTTTTCACAATACAAGAATTCTACACTACATGAATGACACCGGTTCGGAATTTCTTGTTTTAGAATTCTTGATGCACAACATTAGATGAGTGATGGATTTTTAACAGTTAAGACTGACAGCTATTCTACTATTTCACCAATTATTTACGTGATTTAAAAAGCCTCTTTTTAGGGTTCTTTGAAACATCCCCCGCGCCATGTGAGCATGAAACCGTGTGACGCAGGTCACCCGAGATCCCTCCAAAATTTAGGCTTCCCTAGTATAGCTCATGAAAGAAACCTTTCACTAGTCACAGGAAAAATGACTCCTCTTATTTGACGGTTATGAGGCGAAGAAAAATTTCAACTAGAGTTATGACTATGATAGATAGCTAAAAATTAATTGCTAAGTTTTAGTGTGCATATAATGTTTAAAAAAAAACGAATTTAGGTTAAGAAAAAGAAACCTTCGTATTGATATTTTAGACTTGAACATTCTGTTCCAGGTTTTAATAAATTTCAGATATGATTTTTCTACTTTTTAGTTAAATCTTTGTTCGCTTAAGGTAAAGCATCATGACTTCAAAGAAATCTTCACATAAACATTATGTCATAGGCTGTTGTTACTGACGATTCCAATTCGGTCTAGGAATGAATACATCTTTTACTAGTACGAGACAGACATTTTAGTCTGCGATAAAACATTTTTTTCAGTTGGAAGATAACTTATTTTTGACTGAGGTAAATTTTTTTAATAATGCAAATCGTAGAACGTTCACTAGACTAAAATATCAACTTAAAAATCGCATACTCATTTCACTACATAAATTTAGAAGATTTCAACTAACATTTAAAGTAGCATTTTTCTCATCACGAGGGAAAAAAAAACCTAACCCGGCATTTACTCATCTAAACTCTAGCGTGGGTGTTAATGACTCATTTCATTCCGATGCAAGAGAAACAGCAGCACACTAATGCACCTAATTCACCAACTGTCAATTGAAAGCAACTAATGCATTGCCACACTTGAAAATATTAAGACATTAAATTACTTCTAACTGAAAAGCAAGTTCAAAATGCCTAAGATGAATTAATTGCAGAGTTCGCGAATTAACTTGGGAACTATCTTAATTAACAGACCACAAAAGAAATAAAAGATTTCCCTCCTATTTCTTTTCAATTCAAAGTGTTAGATAACACAATGTTTGCAATAGAGTGTGAAACAGGACTATTGATAAAATGATCTTTGCTGCACTTGATGTGCCAGGACAAAAAACAATATTCAGTTTGACATTTTGTACTGGTGGCGGGAAAAAATGAACATATTTATTTATTTGTCCTAGAAGTTAAATTCTACCAATGTCAATTACCATTCCCTAACTGCTATAAATGCGTAAAATAAATAACTGTATATTCTAGTAAACGAAAGAAAATTGTGGAAAAGTTTCAAATCAGAAAGTTAAAACCTCCCTCCTTGAATAACAGAATAAATTTATTCTATTCACATTTTAAAATTACAAGGAAAAAGACAATGCATTACATATGAGTTCTGCCAAAAGTAGACTTGTGATTTAAATTTTCACTGCACATTAATCCCAAACTACATGTCTAATTGCAAACTAAAATTTCTTCCAGAGAAAAACTGATTATGAATTCCCTTATCCTCAGCGCTTTATGTACTTGACCTACTGACTTGAATAGATGGGAAATGAAACAAAACCTTCGAATCTTTTACCACCTAATCATTTATTAGTGGAAGTAGTCATAAAAAAACAGCTAAAGTAGGATAGAAATGTTATCCATAGGAAATAGTAGAAAAATTCTTTTTGACCAACGCAACAGAGAATATATTATAAAATTAAAAATAATAATTACAAAATGCGATAATTTTTTTAAAAAATAATCTTAAAGCCATTCTTGAACAACACTGGATTTTAAGAATGGTCAAAATTAAATCAAATGTTCTTTCCTAATCAAAATGAGAAAAACATTAAAACTAACTTACTGTGGTCACTTGTCTATTAATTATCCGTCATTTAAAAAAGGTCCTTCAGAGTAAGAAGTATAAATAGATTTCCAACTCTGTTTTCATACGACAAAAATGTCATAAGAAAATATCTCTTCGAGAAACAATGCTATTACGATGATCGTGTGAAATAAACTGTACGACAATATAAATGTTTACATTTTTATGAAACTGTTGTGGCTATAACTTCTTCAGAAATATCTGAAATACTGTTTGTGATCACAGCGTTCTTTTTTTCACACATATTTAAATGTTTTGCAAGAAACATCCGATTTTCTTTCTTGCTTCATTAATCTTAGCACAAACTCACTGATTGGAATATTTTATTTATTTTTGAAAAATATTGTTTTACAAAATATGAATTTATTATGAAATAGGAAATCTCACTTTCATACAGCATTTCATTTTCAAAAACCGTAAAAACTAACAATTCCAAATGGAGTATAGTATATTTTAAAGATTGTTATCATTAGATTCTTCTATTCTTATGTATAAAAATACACCACGACATCACCATGATTTATAAGCTTTTAACAGCATTAAATTCAGCATTTTTTAAAGCAAATAAATATTCCAGTTGCTTATTTTCTTTTCTTTCTAGCTCCTTCTGCACGAATATATATGCCTTTTCTAGCAATCAGAAAAAAGGTTAAACAAAACTTTATAACAAAAAATGTTTGTTCTAAATTTATCAAAAATATGTAGATTTCAGATTTTTTTTTTAAAACCATTAACAAATATGTAGATTTTAGCTAAATGTATTACTTTTCAAACAAAATTTCAAACAAAGTGAAATGAATTGATTTAGTTATGAATAGTTTTTTGACATCACATTCAAAAACAATTTTCTCAAAGAAAAAAAAAATCTAAGTAGAAGTAAACCGCAAAAGACCATGGACTGATTTCGAAATTTTACGGATGGATTCATAGATCTTATCTCTTGTGTGCCCATCTGTTACAAACTAGAATTTAAACAAAGAGATTTAAAAAGAGGAACTTGAGATAAAGGTCCCCCATGCTCTTACTAATATTGCACAAATGTAGATACTGCACTAATTTTTTTGACACAATGAAAAATTCATGCAAAGCAATTAATTCCGAAGCTAAAACCGTCATAACTAAGTGTATATATCTTTGATACATTACACACTAAATTGGAAAAGTGAAACATACGCAAAGGCAAATTTATAAAAGCATTTCAATTACGATGGTAAAGAAAAAAATATTTTGAAACACACTTTTTTTCCAGGATAAGGAAGAAACTCAAAAGCTGACAAACACAAAACATAACTTTTAAAAAAATACATAGTATTCCAAAAACTATATCTTGCATTATTATGATTTCATCCTTTTCATTCAAATTCAAGAATGAAATGACCTCATTCGTTTGCAGAGAACTGTCACTTTCCAAACAAATACTGACAGTAATCCTATGCACAACACAAAACTTTCCATTTTGTGAAAACCAGAAAAAACATACTATGTCGTTCCATTTTCGCTTTATTTCTTTCAGCGACTGCTTTACAGAACTACTTGCTGATACAGATTGTCTATCGCGATGAATTATTTTAAAACCTTATCTGGTTTCATGAATTTCCACAAATGTTATTCGCACGCTTAGGCATTTCCTCTGCCCACATAGATTCATGCAGATCAGATATACAGATTAAAGTTTTTCTAAACTAGCAGAGAACTTGATACTCTAACATTCAACTGACTTTTTGGAAAACCTCTTCACAGATCTTATCAAGAGTTCGCCGATTTATTTATTTTATTTTCAACTCATGCCAGGGAAGATATATATATTTTTAACTTTTTTATGATTATTTTAACGAAATAGATAAAAAAAAAACCTCATTCGAGATTAAAAATAGTAAAATATTATGGACATTCCAACTGTGCAGTCTTGAAAAAGACATAATAGCTAAGGTTTATTCACAATTTCTTTCAGATTAAAAAGAAACGTACCTCTTAAAGATTACTATTGATACAATTTTCTTTTTGATTTTTTAACTAAAATTTTTATAATTTAATGCGATATATATTAGCAAAAGAATTATTTATCAAGATGCTACAACATTTATGTTACACCGACTGTTCTATTTCAAAAAAATTTCAGTAAATAATTAGCAAAAAAAAAAAAACAAAAAAAAACATATCCTATAAAACACAAATAAAAGATTTGTAATATATATAAATTGGTAGAAAAAAATGGACCATTACAAACTAAAACTCTTTTACAGGGCAAGAATTAAATGCCTAAATATTTTAGGTAATTATAATTAAATGTGAATTTGTACTAAGTTTCAACAACATAATATAAAATTATCAAGAAATTATGAACCCAAACACCAAAGAAAAAGTAGTTTAAAAAATTACAACTGAATCAGAATATATGAAAATTAAAAGTCATAGAAGACAACCATGACTTCACTTAAAATGGACTAAAGTAAAAATTTAGATCTCGTATGATAAATTAAGCATTTCTAAACAAAAGTAGTACAAGTCAACAATTTAAAACAATACACGTTTCTTCTAAACAAAAATATTTAAATACTAGCTTAACCTTATGACATTAAAAATTCCTGAATAGTTCAATTTGCATAAATTAACAAGCTTAACTTTTCAAAACTATCATTATTATACAATTATTAATATGTTTCACTTCATACAGTGAATTTCTAATAAAATAAATGAATGCATCTCCAACTAAGTTGAATATCAACCAACTATTTGGAATACAAAAGTCAAACAGAAAACTCCACAGGAGGTTGAATGAAAAAAGCAGAAGAATTAAAGAGTTCGTGTTAATACATAACGACTAAAACATGACAGATACAAGGGAACCAAATGCTTCAACAGCTTTTGTTTTTTAGTACCCTCCTCACGATGTTCCCCAATGCCGAACGTACGTGATCACTTCGTTCTAATAACTAAAGAGTTGGGATGCAACTTGATAAAAAACCGGTTCATAGGAAATGCGTGTTCAACAATTGCGTATCAACGACAGTTTTCACATGAATGCGAACTGGGAGCGGAGGTTTCTTTAACAATCCTATTCGCATCCGTTGCTTCAAGTGTGGCAACACAATGCCTACGTACAAGCTGCATAAATTATCCATTTTGGCCCGCTTGGGATGAATTAAAACAGGACAGATTCTTGATAAACAGCATGGGGGTAAAGAACACCCCCACCCTATGTAGACAGTTCATGGCGGTTAAGGTCAAGACGGGCACGTTTTCTTCGATTCATGGAAACCGAAAATAGGCCAACTACCCACACCCAAGTAAGAAGTACCCATCGAAACTGCCACGGCATCCAAGTATATGATAAAAATTTTGATGCCTGCTGGGATGATTACACTAGACATATGGAACATTCTATTTTAAGTCCATTTAACTACAAACTAAAAGCACTATAAGAAGATCTATATGAAGAAAAATATTTTCTAACTTGCTAAATGAAAAATAAATTTGCATAGAAATCTAGGTTAATATTTTCCGGTAAATGTAAACTTATCAGGAATATACATTGTACATGAAAGGAAACTAAAAGTGCTCAAGAAGTTGCTTCTGAAAATGAAATTTCAAAATTGCTCACTCACATAAAAAAATAAAAACGAAGGAATAATACTTATTAATTTGTAAGGACCATCACATTTGTTCGTATATGGTAATATCAGTAGAATTTCTGCCAAATATTCTGCGCACATCGTGCCATATCTGAGGCGACGATGAATTTTCTTACTACCATTGCAATAATCAAAATTATCTTCTGCGCCCAGGCAGTCATTAATATTTCCATCTGGAGATTTCTAAAGTTCGTCATGTATTTTGCTAGATTTGCTGAATTTCTATCGAAATTCTTTATATTAGCCGATATCATGCAATAGATCTTCGTAAATACGTACGAAAATATGTAATACGTAATATATTTTAATCAGATACGTAAATATATTTTAATCAGAGAAATATGACTCGAAGTCTGCTGTATTAATTTGAATCAATTAAATTTGTGTCTTTAATTTTCATAATAGTTTATTGACGACAGACCACATAAAATAGAGCAATCTTTAGAGCATACTTATTAGTTCAACACCTCGTGCATGCCAACATGAATTAGACGATTTTGATGACACCTTAGCAGGGAGTTACTATTCAAATTGGTCCACAAATTGAATTTAAAGATATAAAAGTTCATTGTAAATTCAACATCCGTGAGTTCGTGAAAATCACATTTGACTGAATCGAAATTTGATAAAATAGCTGTCATTAGTCCACGAAATTCTCTTAGTGTGATTGCTAACTGTATCCAAATAAACAGCTTAAAATGATAGTTAAGAATAAGGCAGTTGGATATGATTGCTTTAAGAATATTTTAGAGTCCAAGCACACAATCTAGAAACGAGTAATTCCAACTCTGCCTTTGCTATTTTACTTATATTAACATGAAAATGAAATTCAGATTCTCACCTTCACTCACTTTATTTTATTGAGAAATTTCGCATGAGGAAAAATACTTTCCAATGCCTATGCTCTAACTACAAAATTTGAATAAAAACACTTCATTCAATTTCTTTTTGAAAGAGAATTTTCTTTAAAAATCGAGGAATTTCAATGCAGGTAGAGCGTGAGACTAGTCTCTTAAAAGGAGTCATTTCTACCCCTTCAATTCCTGCAGCTGGAAAACGAAAAAAAAAAAAAAAAACTGGAAAGAATGGGAAAGAAAAATGTTAGATAATACCAGTTTAGCTTCGGTCGAGATCAAAACATTTTGCGCTTCAGTGGCCATAAACGTGAGTGGACGTGGGGCAAGGGACAGTTCACTCTAAAGATTCCAGAACAGCCTTTTATTGTCAAAAACCAATTAATGCCTCGTTGAGATTATTCAGTTGCTATTGTCCGTTTACGAAGTCCAATGGCCTAGGACATCCAGTCATTTGAATTGTTGTCGCGTTCATGTTAACAAACTAGATATGATCTTCAGACTGCATCTTATAGGAAATTTATTAAATAAATGGAATCTTCAAATATATAAAGATTTTTAAAATACAGTTTCAATTCAAAAAATGGACATCGATACACAGAAGAAAAACCACGTAATGTTCGATGTCATTAAGATGGAGATCTGAATCTAATTTTTACCAAATCTGTGAATTAGAAATCTATATACTGTCAGCAATTAAGTCAAGAAGACGAAAGGACTAATAAAACCAAATAAAAAAAAATTATGCGGCACATTTTAATAAAGATAGGTATTAGATTGATTGACCCAGAACTTATTATTTAAATAGCACCTCTCATGCCCTAAATCTTTAAAAACAGCTTCATATTACTGTATCATAAGTTTTGAAATGCAAAATCGGGGTTTTTAAGAGCAGTTGTACAAAAGAACAGATATCTAACAACGGAACTGTGATATTTATAATGGAATAAATAAAGTGAATAGATTCAAACCACTGTCTATTCATTTATTTCGAGATAAATAACAGTAAATTTATTCAATCGTTTACAGTTTATCCCATGAAGTCAGAAAACTTAATTGTAAGAATGCAAATCGACACTGATATATGTGAATGCCAAAAAACTTTTTTTTTTTAATATAACATTATCGCCCAGTTTTACTTTTTTTAAAATCTCACCGATTCCACTGAGGTAAATTTCTTACAAACATGATAAATCGAAATAAGATATTTCAAAATTTCTCAGAAAAAGAATTCCTTCTGTAGATTTTTTTTTTTAATTTACAAAACTGCATTTTTACCACCAAATTTATTTGAATCGAATAGAAAAAACCGCACAATTCGAGCTGAAAGTTTCAAATACTTATATGCTTTAAGTACACTGTATACTGCCCAGAATGATAAATTAGCATTAATTATTTTCGGATTATTCTACGTTTCTGCAATAAATAGAGGATTAGAGCAGTTGTCATTTCAATATCTACAATTTCATCATTAACACGAACGAAATATAAAATGAATGGAAATGATCAAGATTAAAATTATATCGAGTTACAGTTGGCATAATAAATGGCGATTTCTGGTGAGACTAGCTAAAGTAATAGTCAGAGTTGAAGTAAATAAACGCCTTCATAAGTTTAATCGCAAGAGATTAATTCACTCTAAAACTTAAAACGCGCCGCTAATTGAGGCTAATAACTTGTCAAAAAAAAAGAGTAAAATTATGAATTTCTTCAGAACAGAAGTCATTTGGTAGTGAGCGACCTTCGCAAACTTACTGTCGCTTTCCCCAGATGAATAATCAAGTGGGCTCGCGTGTGATCCAATTTTCCAGCAGATACTGTTTACACACGAAACTATCGAATAGGGTCAAGAACGAATTTCAACTTCCTCGCACATGATCGTATAGCAAATACTTTACGACTTTTTAAGATAGCTTAATGGCAACTTCAGGGTTGTCCAAATGTCGTTATCCACAATGTGTACAGAGAAGCTGCATAATATAATACAATCCAATTTGAGTTGATAATTTCACAGTTAAGATATGTATACTGAAATTGAACCCATTTTGGTCTTTTAAACCTTCCATGTGTTTAAGTTGCAGATTGGTTGAGCCAGTTGTAGATTTCCAGACCATCCTTTTGAATGAAAGAAATGCCAAGTTCTCTCGAGGGAAAGAGAAATTGCTCTAGCAATTTTGCAAGTCTCAAGACATATTTTCAGTTCTTTTGAATCTACTCCAAAAGCATAACATTTTTCTTCACTTCAATCAAAGTTTACACGATAAATCTATTTATTAATATAAAAACTAGAAATCTGTTTCAAATGCGTTATTGAAAAACAGAATGAATCTTCAAAATGAATCACTGTATTTATCTATGCTCTACTCCTTGAAATCTTACAACAGCAACTCTCCCAAACAAACATAAGTTCAGAATCGCAAATTATGAATCCTTTTAGTTGTAGCTTTTACGATTGACTGTATAATGGATATGATACTGGGTTTAAAATAGGCTGTATTTTTCAGTTCACGTGCCAAATACATATGTCAGCTGTTTTTCATATTACAAAAACTGCCCAAAGCTCTTGAAAGCCAGTGGGACGAGCAGAAATTTCGGTTGCCGGGGTGGATAAACACAGAATGTCATTGAAGCTGAACTAATGTAAATAGCATTTCCACTCCCTTTGAAAAAAGCAATCCTCCACACACACACTCAGGGAGTAAAACTATTCCCAGCCCCGCACTATGCCGTTCCAAAATCACCATGTTTCATAAAATCACCAAGTTTCATAAAATACATACTATATTTTTCTCTGCATTCAAATTGCTATGTATACTATAAAAATCACAACAGTCATCAATGCATCAATAAATTTCATTATTCAAATTCAATGATTTCCAAAACTAATGATTTAAAGAACTAATACAATCATAACAGATTAACAACAATATCAATCTAACTAAAGAGATGTTTTAATTCCACAAAAATGGTTATTACATCATTCTGCAAACACTCGACTATGTCACGACTTGATTAAAAATCGTGCAGAAAGATCACCCCTTATAATTAAATCCAATAACACCCGGTCTCTAGCAATCAAGCGTGTTTCTAGTTCCACCGCGTCTCATTAAAAGAGTAGAAACAAACAAAAGAGCATCTACAAACCTATTTCATTTATGTGATGTCATTATATTTGGCTTCGTTTTTCCTCAGTACAACTCTGCCGGAGTAAATTGCTTTTACTCGTTAAACGCGAACTTGAATCAACAGAACTGAAACAACAAGTCCACTATCGGTTGAAATTTTGCTGACAATCACTCAATCTGTCTGAACTGTCAGCGATATCTGAGTTCTTCCTGTGCGAGTAATTACGAGAGCAATCATCTGGTTCGCCGCGCTACTCATCCGGTTTCCGGTCAACCTTTGTCTCTTTCGATGAGGACTTATCCTTGGAATTCATTGAATGGGAGCAAGATTCCACAAATCAAACAATCCATACTTATTAGAAGTATTCCCGCTTCGATACAGTTCGAATTCTATTTGAATATCAATGAAGTGATGCGATGAGAATTGCTTTCTTTAAAACACATGGCAAGCAGTATTCAAATGCATTTCTGAACTTGTCACTACGACCCTATATCCAACAAATAATGCACGATATATGTTGCTGTTGCAAAAATAGTAAAAAATAAGGCTTTGAAATAATATTCGATCACTTCACCATAGTATTCTTTCTGTACGAAATTTCAACTTCTTTCATTAATTTCAACTTTCATTTATCACTGGATGGAAACTAAGGAATTCATTGTAATATCAATGGCGACATATTAAGTATTTTCATTCAATTCAGAATAATACTGTTGGTATAATTGAATAAAATCTAAAAATCCATAAAAAGAAAAAATAGAAGCGAATCTTCATCCCACAAAGGTTTTTAGTATGGTAGATCATTGTTTTACTATTTCTCTGGCAGTTTATTATTGGCAAGATAATGCGTATTTAATCACAGAATACTTTTTTTTTCTTTTAAAACCAAGTAATCGACATCTTGTATCAGTGAGTATATCAATGAATCAGTCAACCATAACTGAGAACATTTCGAAAATAAAGGAATTAAAAGTTTTCTTAGTTTTCTTTCGGTCAATACATTTGTTCCAAACAATATCATAACAATTAAGTCATTCTTTATATCAATTCAAAATATAACTAAATACAATTAACAACCATTAAACACAATGAAATATTTTAAAATTTATATCTATATTACTATCATAATAAATATTGATATAAAAATAATTTTGAATGGTTAACACAGTATTAGCATATTCTAATATCAGAAAAAAAATTAATCCTTCACTGAAAACAAGGCGTCCACATAAATGTAACGCATTAACTTATTATCACTATAATGCACTGTAAAATAATACAGTAATGAGGTCACTGCTCTGACTAAGGATTATATAAAAATAAATACGCAACTGATTTTAATCAATAATTGAAGCTTTGTTATTGACTAATCAAGATTTTTAACACCTGCATTATAATGGCAAATACAGAAATTAGCACATGATTAATATTTAATACAAGCCAATTATTAACTTAACAACTAAGCGCTTACTCATTTCGATAATAAAGATAAAAGTGAAAAGGAGCTATTCGAATTTAGTACGAATCAACTGTCAACTCTGCTTAGCAAGCAACAACCACTGTGAACTTAACAGTTAGGTGTGCGCATTTTTCAGTAATAACACACAATAGCAAACTAAAACTTGGTCAAAATTCACAAACACAATAAATACTTCAATGATCAAAATAACTTATTTACATTCATTAAAAATCTAGGGATGTAAAGAACGAATGAACAAGTCAATGAATACAAAAAGCGGTAACAAATCTGCGATCTATTTCAAAAATTGCAATACCAAAATAACATAAGCCGAAGTAGTATTTATATAACAAAAGACAACACCGATTGACATGCTGAAATCGCACACAAACTATCACAACGGAGAAACATTTTTAGCAAGATGCTTAACAGTTTAAATGGAAAGCAAAATAAATTTAATTTCAAACAAATTCTTAACGAATTTAGAATTCAACATTAACAGACAAACTGATTATCTTACTTACAGGAGAAACTGAAGCAATCGAACGCTAAAATATTTATTTACGTTTAAACGCCAAGCCGGGAACACCCGTCTGTCTGTCCGACCATGCGGTGAGTATACTACTTTACGAGAGAGAACCGTACGCTACTTTTTATTTTCCGGCAGAAATCAAATCACACACCGACTCGGAACACTAGCAAGGCAGTGAGTGACCACGAAAATGAGGGTGAATGTTTTCTTTCTAGCAGACGACTATTCCCTGATAACACAGCAATTGCAGACGATATAGCAGGAAGGGATGGAAGAATACTTTTCAGTCACTCCAGGCTGCTGCCGTTGCTTTTTTTTATTATTGTGGTACCGACTGCGAGTTCGGAGACCGTCCGAGGGGCACATCCGTTCAGAGGAGGGGGGGCCGATGACCAAGACTACCCTTACTAAGTCGCGGACAGTGACCTTGCACCCCTCTGCGAGAAAGGGGCACGCTGTTAAGGGGTTTAAAAAAAACAAAGAAAGCAAGTAAGCAAGCGAACTCACCCCAATAGTGGAATCGTAATAGTCCGAATGGCACTATGTGGCGGACGCAGCGAAAAAAGCCGATCGAGCAAGGGCTGTTGAAAGAGCTCGCTGTGTCAGAGCATTTGACGCAGCGATGCGCGCGCATCCGACGCTCGCCCACCATATAAGGGCAGGCGAGAGGCATTCGCTGGGTGTTACGTCATGGACGCCATGGCGAGAAATCCGAAGCGCGCCGCTCGCAGGAAATGCTCGATCGGTGGGGATTGAGAAAATTACACATTATTTATTTTATTAAAAAAAATGCATTCGGCGAGTAAGCGAAAGGAGGGCACTGAGGCCCCCTTATTTGAAATAGGGCGGGGGAACCACCTTGAATTCGAATTTGGAGTTTCGAAGGCTTTTGTTGAAGACCTAAATTTCTTTATTTAGCTTTCAGAGTTGGGAAAATTTTCTGGGTTTTTTTTAATAAAAAAAATGGTGTTTTTTTATTTGGATTTATTATATCTTAACTTAAGAAAATAGTTGTATGTTATTTACCCCCATTTTTTGTTGTTAATTAAGTAAATAAACTATAGTATATTTTGGCGCATCACATTTGCTAAATGAAAAAAAAAAAAAAACCTATATAAGCTTTCTTTTTTTTTCTTCTTTTTTTTTTGCAATATATTGAAGAAATAAAATAGAATGTCATTGCTCAGACGCCACTGAAACGCTTCATTAAATATCATGAAAAATAATAATAAATTTCTTAATCTTATATTTTAACTGAAGAAGAGCGGCTATTAATTAAATTTTATAATTTAACTTAATAATTTCTTATTGTTTTAGAAACTGATTAAAAATAATCAGTTTAGTTTTATATGGAAGAGAAAATCTCAATGTCCATATAAATTAAACTGACTTGTGATAATAGAAATAATGTATAGAATTATCACAATAGCATTTAATTAGATAACATATACACATTTCATAAATTATTTTTAGAGCAGTTTTACATACAGCCGGATTACTTTGCTAAATAAAGTTAATTCCCATGATCTGTATGGAAGTGTTTAGACTGCATGTGCATATTTTTCATTTTTTAAAATTTGCTTAACAAATTTAGGGGGAAAAAAGGCATTTTATCAACTAGATAAAAATGGTGAAATCTATATTTTAATTCAAGCAATTCTTTTTAATATTTTATATAAGATGGATGAAGGACACGTTTTAAAACCCGAAAGAAAATAATAACATTATTTTACTTTTACTAAAAAAAAGTGATTATTTCTCTGATTAATTATAAAAAAAGGCAGAAAACATTAGAGTTGCACACGCACTCACACACACATATCGAGTTCTTTGAACAATCTTTGTTAAAGGGAAATCGGAAATTTTCTCTACTTCTGGGTGAAAAACGAATATATTCTTTGCTTTATCTTATTTCATTTTAGAAAGTCGGTTTTATGCAATCGTTTTATACTCTCGGTTTAGAACAATTCCGATGTTATCACCTGGTCGTAGATCTGTAGTGATACAAAATATCATGATCATGGGATCGAAACTTGAATATTATCCTGCCTTATGATCCCCTCCATGCTCAGAATGGTGTATGAGTATTCAAATATTTTCTGTTCCAAATCTATCAAAAATTCCAAACCACGAAAGATCCGTTCTATAGACAGGACAGCCTTCCGAGACACAGAAATGTATGACAAGTCATTAGTGATACATTTACGGAGCATTTTCCTTAGAAATTAGGAGGGAAGCGGAATAGAACCGCAAATAGGTGTGCTCTACCCAATTGCTATCAATGTACTTGAAGCCTCTAATCTCTGCTTTGATATCCCGAGTCGCTAATAGCTTATCCATCACAAATTATATGGCTAATCAGGTCCAATGTCATCTTGCTGCTGTGGAGTGGAAGTCTGAAAAGGAGGTTGCTATCTCAGGTATCGTCCTCTTCATCAGACCACGGTTCGAAATTATGAAATCCATTCTCAAATCCCTCCCTCCTGTAACTTCGAGGGGGGGAAAATCGTTATTTGAAGTGAAATCAACAAATTAAAATTTTAAAAATCCAATAGAGCTGCTGATATTTAGATGCTTTATGAATTTTTCATTTCTAAAAACACAATATTATTTTTTTAAAAAAAAGAAGAAAAGAATTCACGAAAATTGAATGTTACTTATTTATTTGTATATCTGTGTCCTTCGGCATTTTCGTACGGAGGCTTCAGGCCACGGGTTAGATACCCGATTTCACTGAACATTCACTGTATACACTAAATCCATTGGAATCAACTATCCACCAGATAGTGCTGCATGGAAGTTTTTCAATTCTTGTCTTTGTCATTTGATGTCAGTTCGAAATTTGAAATGGGAATCATTTGAAACCAGAGTCTAATCGAATCAGTTTAACCTATTAAATCACTCTGAAGAAAGTCACAGTTTGGCGAGTAAAAGTTATAATAGTATAAGTCTGTCTTTTTAAAGTAGAACTGTAACCATAGGACAAATACAATTCAACTCAAGCCAATATGTTGAATTTGAATTCAGGCGACTTTCCTAGAATGATGAAATAATAGCACTTTTGTTCGAAATTTATTAAGCAACACTTTTCGTTACGTTAATTTCTATCTCCTGCTAAAATCTAATACTTAATCCTAAAATCTGATTAAAATAATTTTTATTTAATATCACCGTTTAATTTCATAAAAAAAAATTCGGTTAGAATAATGACTCATTCAAAATCTCCGCCAGGGGAGAAAAAAAATCTTTGTGGTGTGCGTGAGTAACTTTATGGTTTCACATTCGGTTTGACATAATACAACACATTAAAAAAAAGGAAAGGAAAAAAAGAAGAAGGAAAAAAAAAAAAAGACCCCGAATCTTTAGATTGGGGTTTTTGAAAAAGTATCAGTAGGGGGGGGGGGGGGGATACCACACCACCCTTATGTTTTCAAACAGACAGATTTCTTTTGCGCAGTAGTAGCAAAGTCTTTGAGTAAAGGATGAAGCTTCTTAGAAAAAAGAAAAGGCCACACTGAATAGTATACTATTTAGGAGAAAGTTGATGTAGAGAGCCAAAATAGTATTCAGTACGGACCAGGACTTTTTAAAGTTTGACAGAAAACCCACCTGTCGTTTCGGCCCTGTTTGAATTCGAAATATTTTCAGAATCTTTACGCTACCTGATCTGACTCGATCACTGCTTTTATAGTTGTAAAAATTGTAATAAACACGAAAAAGGATATAAGAGGTATAATTTTCTACTTTTAAGAGAACATATCTATAGGTTAAAAAATTCTGAATTCTCTAGGTAAAAAGGGCTTCTTAAAACCTTTCCCACTCACTATCACTTTTCGTGCCGACAAAAATTTTAGACTTCATTTTGGGAAGAAAATTTTTTTATATATATTTATACAAAAAAAAAAGTTCCATAAATTAATGTTTATTAAAAAATAAAAAAATAACTTGGTATTTTTCAGTATTTAGATCTCGCAATTATTTTGGATTTCTTATATTAAAAAATGGACAAAAGGAAATATTAATAAAATTTTCATTACACTAAATTGTATCACTAATTGTAATTGCATTAACGCTGAAATCGCCAAGTGGTTGCATTAGCAATACGGGCTAAATTACCCTCAGATATCTTAATTTGTATAAGTAAAGGAAATGTTTTGTTTTTCCTTAATATTAATGAAAATATCGCCGAGATTCGAAACTGAAAAGATATCGGATATATTTTTCTAAATAATTGCACTTACGTGTTAAAAGGTTAAACAGGATTTTTAAGAAAACAGAATCCGATATAGTTCATATGTTTAAATTTTCAATGCATTATATACAATAAACGTCTCTGCATGTTTGTAAGTACCTAATAAAATTTGGGTTAAGGTTGGGTTTTTGGGTAGAAATGGTAAGGGCTTCTGAAAGACTTACTATTCTTTACGAAGTAATATTTTGTGATGGGCTTCTTAAGGGAGATCAGCCCACATTCGGGATACCAGCAAAGTTCCGCAGAAAACCTCACCAAGCAACTGTTCTCGAGGCAAATATGCCGTCTATGAATTAAGCGGAAAATATCAACGAAAAGTTAAGAGTTTGCTTCTTCGTATCGATCGCAACTGATTAGCCATTTCCCAACATAATTAAAATATTAATATCAAAATAAAGAATAGGAGGAATTAAAATAAACGCATATGATAATATTGCATTGCATTTAAAGTTTCAGAATGAAATATTCATCGCTGTGCCATTGTTTGTATTATATGTAAAAACCAAATTTGTATATCATAACTAATGTTTGCACATGTATTTGACGAATCAGTCTCTCCTCATTTCAGAAACATAGATCGATCACCTGCCTTTAAAAGACAACTATCGTTTGCTGTTATTGTTTCTTTTTTCACCTTCATGGAGGGAAAATATATAAAATATAAACATATTATTACAGTCATAAATAAGCAGTTCTCATCACTGCTTTATTTTACATCTGTTTTTTAATAGAATGAAAATTTAAATGGTAAATTATTAGTTTCTTTCCAGGTTTTCTCATTTCTTAAAATATAAATAAAAATTAGTTAACAATTACTGAATTCCCTGAAAAAAATGTAAGAAATAAGATCTGGTTATTATGGCTTTAAATTCGAATTTCGAGATGAAATACTATATGTTATTTTTAATTTTCCCTCAACAATGTCCAAAAGTGCAATCGTTAAAGAAAATATTCATTTGAATACGCAACATTTCTTAAAACGAATACACACAAACTCAAATGGCCCTTCTATTCAGAGTTCAGTTCTAATAATTTTTTTCTTTGTTTATCAACAATTCCATGCATCAAATATAATTTTTAAAGTAATTTGGACATTTACTTCAACTTAGATACATTTTTTTAATACCAGACAACTAGTCGAAAAATGGAACTGTTTCTGTTAATACGGTCCGTACAGTCAACTTGTATTTAAAATTAACTTTTTATCTACTTAAAAAATTAAACTTAGTTTATCTTTCTTAATATGAACCATTTTTTTGCAAAATTTGATATATTTAATTCAAATTTGAATAACGTTTTTAAGAAAGGTGAATAGTCAAAATTCGAGAAAATTTCGAATAATTCGGGACGTCTGGTCGCTTTGTCTTTTTGACTACTATCATTCCATTAGCTTTTTCAAATTAATTAAAATAATAAAAGTAGTTTGGGGATGTTATTTGATCATCATTCCCAGCCTCTGGGTTAAAAATCATTTGAAAAAAAAATGAACCATTAGGAATGAATCATTTGAAAGAACCTATTCACTTGAGTAGAAAATAATGAGAGAAAGATTTTAAAAACTCGTAGTCAAAGAGTTAATTAAAATGGGAGAAATAAATTATTCTTTTTATAGAATATGTATAGTAATAATAATAACAGTGATGGTATCTAGCAAAGGAGTATTCATTGCGTTGAGACATTCTTAATTTTTTTTCTTCCTAACTTTAACTTTTTCATTCCTAACCATGAAAGCTAGAGTAATTTAACCAGAAGAAGTTGCCAGCTCATATCTTGAAAAGTCTGTTTCTAACTTGTTGGAAAGATTTCAATTCAAAGGAAACTGTAGTTGCCTGAGGCCTTTCAATAAAGGGAACTTTTCCACCCTTCTAAAGTAAAACGTGTATTGCCCTCATCTACGTTACACTTTGGAGAAAAGCCAACTAAATGATGTTTATGTGCATTAATAACATAAATGTAACTTTCTTGTAGCGTTTTTATACTCATTCGACAGTAACAAATCATTAACTTATTTTTTCTTTAGAGATTGCCGTATGGTTTCATTCAAGAATGGATTTTTTTTTAAAGAAAAGGTGCAAAACAAAAAAAAGTTTAAAAGTAAGCTTGAAAAGCAATAATTCTGGAAACGAGACGAATGAAAGCGCACAGAATATATCTTTTTTTAGCATCTATATAATCACGCTTTTAACGACTTTTTAATATAGCTTGTTATTTATTTCTTTAAACTTCGTTGGCATCATCTATCCAAAAATGTGTAAGACGAGTGTAATCAAGTGGCATAGCAAGGGTAAGTAGCACCCGGGGCATTATATGATTTTTCGCCCCCATTTGGCATCAATAGCCAAGCAAATATAAATGACAACTGGGTCATGTTATTATTTTTTCATTCCCGTGTCATATTTTGCTTCAAAGTAACATAAATGCATTAGAATTTTGTCTCTATGGTGCCCAAGACATCTGTTAATGTCCTTACTCTCCTACCTTCCTCTGTCGCTATGCCGAGGACCGAATTATTAATTAGACAAAGCAGGAAACTGCCTAGGCACCCCGTTGCCTCGAAATTATTTCTTGTTGGAGATATTTTCAGAGTAATCTAATTTCATGCTTTAATTTGATTTATAAGAATACATTATTCAAACTTATTTCAATTAAAATCAAGAACCGTTTAAACTATTTATTATTATTATTCTCATGCTTTCAGATTCACCTACAAGTTAATGAGGTCCAGTCTTTTCAGCAATTACCTTACTGACTCACATGTTAAAGCTCTGGAAAACTTTGCATTAGAGTATATAGATTATGATTTAAAAATCACATAATTTTTCTTACAATTATTTTTAAAAACTACTTTTAAATTAAAAAAAATTATGTAAGTGTTATTGAGTTCAGTTATCTTGAAAGTGACATCAGTTAAATATTTTGTTATATCAATTAGCAATAATATTTGTTAATTTTTTTTCTTCTGATTTTGGAAGCTGAAGGGGGCCCGAAACTTATATTGTTTAAGAGCATCTACAGGGCTTAATACAGCCACGGATACGCCATTTCTATAAAATGAATGGAAAAGATTCACAAAAACATTTATAACAAGTAGGTAATAAGTAACATGAGAAATTTATTACATCAAATGGAATGAAATGGGAGTTAGAATAATTCACAAAATAGTACTTGAGCATTCAAAACTGTATAAAGACGCACAAGTTTTTAAGTACTCAGATGGCAAATTGTTATAAGTCACTTTTATTTAAAGAATGAATGTTTAAATTCAGAAATTCATTATTGCTAAGAAGATGACAAAATGCTATGTGCAACATTGGTAATGCTTTTAATCATGTAGAACAATTTTATTATTTCTTATGCGTTGATATCATGTTAAATTGTAAAAGAGAACTTATAACTTTTTTATCTGAGCACCGAGTTATACACAGAATAATAAAAGAATCAGAATAACACAGCGTTTAAACTAAACAAAATACTAATTGAGATAAAATAATAACTTATAACTCAATAACATAAACAGATAGAAGAAACAGAGCAACAGATAGAAGGAATGAGAACTATAATTCACTATAAAAACTATAATTCACAAATAACCTAGTATAAACGAATCGAAAATATTAAAACAATATATATACAAAGGAACAAAAGAAAAGTCAACCAAAATATATATAAAAGAAAATATCTTTTAGCCAATAAGATAATCATCAGAAATTGTATGTAACGAGGAATTCACTTTTAGCTCGTAAGTTCCTCAGAAATACAGACAAAAAAAATTACATGTTTTATCAAATTTGCGGAGTTTGGACGTGTCCCCACAAATGCTTTTGAACAAAATTTTCTTAACTGATTTCATCGTTTTTTATTGATGATAATTTTTAACAGAATTTCAACATTTATTAGTTAGAACTGATTTAGAAGTTTGCTTTTAACAAACTCATTTCTAATTATTTTCATTTGATATTGAACAGCTTTACATTTAAGGATAATAAATCTTTACACCAACTATTCATTATCGAATTCCCTGAATGAATAATTAAAGTATTTAGGAAAAATGTTAATTAATCTAATCCAATTGGATATTGTTAAATTGGAATTTACGAGACTAAAATGAAAACTTAATTAGTCACTAGAAAAAGAAGGCTTTTAAAAGAATAATCAATAATTGAAATCGATAATTTACCGTTCTTGACATTTCAACATTAAAATAGAACACGCTGTAATTGCTAGAAGAGAAATAAAAGACTGAATTAATTTGCAGCCGCGACTCAGTAAATTTAAAATATGGAATTATTGATAAATAAGTATTGATAATATCTTAAATTAAGTATGTATCAATACTTAATCGAACTATATTTAAAAGATTAAATATTGCAAACAATTAAATATCTGAGAGCAATATTTTGAACACATTCACAAGTTGAAATCTAGAAAATTTATTTTGAAATGTTAATAAACAAATATTGAATGTTTTCTAAATAGAGCTTCGCATCATCTTAATTATTCCTCTGACTGTTGACAAAATAAAAAACAAAAAATCTATGATAAAATTATGATATGGTAATGTTCCGAACTTACTTAGCAGCTGAAACTGCGTGAAATTACTAGGAATTCTCTGAAAGCGATAATGGATAGTCTTTAGAATGGACCTTTGGAGATACCTAGAACTGGGTTAGAATTAATAAATAAATGCCAATGTTATCTTAAAGTTGTCTCAATTACCTTCACAGCTATTTATAATATTTAAAACAACAACAATAGAAGTATGTTACGACAGTAACTTGGAGCTATTTTGGCGGTTGTAATTGATATGTCTAATTCCAGATACTATCAGCTAAAAAGTAGTAACTATAACAAATGAAGTTTATTTTAAAATCCTGTCAACTATCTATAAGAGGAAAAATTGGAGTAGAATAAATATGAGCAATGAATAATCTGAATTAATTTAACAGCTAGAAAAACATGACAAATTAAGTTTATCTTCATAATCCTATCAATTATCTGCAAGATTAAAAATTGATGAAGAATAAATTTGAAACACGAATAATCCGAATAATTTAGCAGTTAAAAACACATAAACACAAGCAGAATGCGCGATATTTTTAATAACGAAACATCAGAAATACCTTAAATTAAATTTAATTCAATAATCTAGTGAACTATATTTGACGGATTAAAAATTTCGTTGGTATGAATTATATAGATCCTTGTCTTCATAATCCTATCAATTATCTGCAACATTAAAAATTGCTGAAGAATAAATATGAGACACGAATAATCCGAATTAATTTAACAGTTAAAAACACACATAAACACAAGCAGAGTGTGCGATATTTTGAATAAACAAACATCAGAAATACCTTAAATTAAATTTAATACAATAATCTAGTGAACTATATTTGACGGATTAAAAATTTCGGTGGTATGAATTAAATAGAGAGCAATATTCTTCCTCCTCCGAGCTAATTTAGCAGCTGAAACTGCGTGAAGCTGCTTAGAATTCCTGGAAGGCGATAATGGATAGCTTGTGAGTGTATGCTTCTGTAATGATTCATGTGTCTGCTGGGACCCCAGGGACGGCTGAAAGTAGCCTCTATTCATGAGGACTTGCACGTTGGACAGGAAAAGGAAAGGGTTACTCCATCATCAGAAAGCGGGGGGTGTGAGGGGAAGAGTTTGGTTTTATCTTATCTCCCTCAGCGGCAAGTTCTCTGGATATCATCTCGAAAGACATCTGGCAAATTTTAGAGTACTGATAAAACGCTAACTCCCTGCAACTACATTTCACTTACACCGGAATGATTTGTAATGTTCCCTTTAGACGAAAAAGAAAATTCGTATTCTATTCAAGGAATGCATTCTTATCATTATATATTTTTTCTTTACTAGTTATGCACTTATTTTATCATCATTCTTATTACTTTTTTTTTCTCTTTTATTCATCACGGAGAGGGGTGCGCTCCTAGTTGAAATGTTTTTTTGGCGTGCGTGGTATGAAAAATAGATTCGAGATTCGAATGGCTATTTCTGGAATGCGAGCCGGTGACGTCACGAGTGGAAAGGAGAGCAGAGAGGGGCCCCCAAATGTGAAATTCAAGCTCTGTTCGGCAGTTTTAGGGGCAGCGGACAGACAGATGTGTGAGAGGATAGATCTAATTTCTTTTCATCAATCTCTGTGAAAGCGATGTTAAAAAAATCGACCTTCCTTTCAGTTTTTATATATTTGTTTGTCTCAAAGTATTATAATAATTAATTTATTGTAGCGAATAATTATAACTTTTTTTTATAATTATCATGTTGTTGATTGATAAAAGCGGATGATGAACAAAGGGTCATTGAAGTATTGAATATGAAGGAGCGTTCAATGCTAATAAATCCTTTATCCTTTTGGAAATGAATAAATGAACTGCTGGTTTGGACGGGATTTAATAGATTATGATAATGATTTGTAATTCCTTCTAAGTGAATTCAGGAATAAAAGAAAATTCAACTCGAAGGGCCTTTGTGTTATTATAAAAAAAGTCAAAAAGTAAAACGAGTTTTTAAAAAGATTTTTGTAAACACGTTTTTATTAATGTTCTAAAAAGTTTAAAATTCTTTATTTTAATTTTTTTTTTACTTCTTAGCCTTAAATTTATAATTCATTATAATAAATATCATAAAATTGTGGATTCAGTTTTTTTTTTTTCAAATTCCCTACCAGGAGACACCCTACCTACAGAATAAAAGTTTATTTAAATTTACCAATTAATTCTGAAAATATCAAAATAGTGTATTGTCATTGTGAATACACAAATGAGCAAAATGTAAAACTATTAGTACATCAGAAAGTGAACGTGAAAAATTGATTACAAAACTCTATTTTCAGAAACATAAAACAAATCAAGTTAAATAAAAGTGTATAAATATCACCCCAGCCGAGACCAAGTACTGCTAAATGGTTTTAGAATATAGCATTGACTAATTTCATACAAGTATGATATGTTGAAAATATCCAAAAAAAAAAAAAAAAAAAAACTATTCGGTTTTATCTCGAAAATTGATGACGTCAAAGATTATTAATGCGATTTGATTTCAATGAATAATTTTTGTGAATAAATTTGCCTTCTAATTTTCTTGAGACTTCCATTGAAACTGTGTATCTTAATAGTAAACATATCTATAAATAGAAGAAGAAATTATGAAATGAATTAAGGAATAGTAACAATAAAAAAAATCAGAAACAGCATAAGATTTGGATAAGAAATCTTGTTAAGAGTTTCGAGTATCTTAATTAAATTAAAAAATAATGGTATAGGAAATGGGTGAGTTTTTTTTCCCCTTTCTTCACAATCTTTTTTTATGGTAATAAAGAAATCTAGAAAAGAACTGTATCTTTTTCAATTTGTGTTTTTGAAATAAATCTCAGTGCCTCATTGAATCAGTTACAAGCATTTTAATGACTGAAATGGATGAATATATTTTCATCCATTTACGCAATAAAAAGCTATTAAAAATAAAAAATGAATTAATAGCTTCAGGCATTAGATTTAAAAACCCATACTAAATGAAAGTCCAGACGTTAATTTCTAGTACCTTTTTTTATTTTCTTATCCAGTTAATAAAATACGTGCTTATTTTTTTATTAATTCAAATCAATTCAATCATTTTATGTTAATATACTTTTATCTATATAGCTTTTGAAAAAAAAATATTTAAGGTTACCATATTTCCGGTTATACACAAAGATATCATGAAAATTTACACGTTTAATTTATACTATTATTTAGTTTATACAAAATGAATTCCTATATATACTATAATAAATGGAATTTTATACTATAATGAATGGATTCATAGAATGGGTTTCTAGCCAGAAAATAGTTATTTAATTTTAGACTGGTTATAAAAATTGCAAAATTCCTCAAATAAATAATATACTTAAAGATTTTATATAAATTAATAATAATTAATTCTTATTATCCCATTTTTGGTGCAAGAATTACACAGTATAAAAACAGAAATTTTTTTTAAATTTTTTTTTCTTCTTCTGGAATGCGAGTGAAATTGCTGTTTGAAGTTACGGTACTTTTAAAATTACAAAAATCCATTTCACATAGTTGATATTTTAATTCGTGTGTTAAATAAAATTTTATGATCATGTTTTCCATTTTGTATGAATTATCTTGTAAATTTTCTAGGACTTTGATAAAATATTAACTAAGAATAAGTTCTGGCGGCTGTATATGCAATACTTGATTTTTTCCGTTAAACCAAAGAGCATTGATTTCCAAATTACATTCAAATATTATTAGAGATTTATTTTTGAACTTTTACTATCCAAACAATAAATAAAATAACAATTTTTATCACTTTTACAACATATATTAGTTCGATATAGTTTTGTAAAATCAAATGCCTGAAGAAAACTCATCTCTTATAAAATATAAATCAATTTTTACAATTATTATTAGACAGAAGAATTTGTTTCCAAATAGAAAATTAAATCTTCTTTTATTTTTGATACTCATACAATTTTTATTTGAAGGTTAAACCTTATGTTATCTCTTTGATTTCAAAAATTTTATCTTATATATTATCAAAATGCATTTTCAAATAATTTCAAATTTTAAAAATAGCTATTTAGTAAAAAAAAAAAAAAAAATCACTCCAATTATTTTATTAGCTAGATAGCCTAGATCACAAATCTCTTAAACCTTTTTCTAACCACAAATATGCTATTACCAATTTATTTACACAGGCATTTTTATCATCTGAACAATGTTTGCAATCCATTTATTCACGCATTTTTTTAACTAGTGTGCGACAATTTAATCACCATCATAATATTGCTTAGATGAATCAAATTGTTTGTGGTTTGCCCTTAACCCAAACAGATTTGCAATTAATTTAAAAGCAGGACCGCTCAGTGAATCATTTTTATGGCGCTGAATCATTTGAGATTAATAGAAATTCCTTTACCGCGTACTAGTTCCATAAGAATTTCCTTTTGCTGTGTCAAAATCAACAAGTCGATATCTTTACTTCATTATCAACTTTATGTGCTGCACTCAGTGGCCATGTAAGGTGTTAAAGCATATCTGAACGGCTGTGCAAACACAAACATTGCAATCGAATAACTACATATCATTTCTTCAATTTGGTAGCCAGGATTAAATCAGCAAATTTTACACATTCAATTGAGCTTCATACATTAATTCGATGTTAAGAATGAAACGTTTTCTACTGTCTGTATGGAATTTTTTTATATGTTCATCTTTAATCAAGAAACACTGCATCACAAAAACAGAATATATAGCAACATACCATCATTGTGAATAAAGAAAAATTTTGGGTGGTAAAATTTGAAACATCGCCAAATCTGGTAACCCAGTTTATTCTCAAATTAGACTGTTCGTGATTTTTTCTTTTATATTGGCGAGATTAGTAAAAATCTGACATCATACATTTAAACATTGCTTTATTTTTTTTAACTTGGTATTTTTATAGAAACACATTTGTGGAAAATTCGTCACAGAATTTCTTTAAAAGATAACATTGCATAATGTAATATTTATCAAGGGATGGAGACAATACACGTGATGTCAAGGTTACATGGCAAACGTATTAGCATATGCTGTTGAAACAAACTACTAGTTGTCCTATGCTGTGACGTCATATCCTTTTTCTTTCTTCAAAAATTATAATTAAATTTTATTACATGCGCATTCAACATATATCACACGAATATATTCCATTGGATGACATTATGCATTATATATGTCTTTATTCTTATAATTTTTATTATTAGGAATAAATGATAAGGTAATAGCTTAACTTAAACAAAAACTCTTAACAAAAAAAAAAAAAAAAAAAAAAAAAACCCTCTTGTAAAATTTTAAACAAAATGAATGAAAGCAATTTTTAACTATCAGGAGTCAGTTCCTAATGGGATGCAAACTAAAATAGAATCCTCGAAATTTCGCCTTCATTAATTTTTAGCAGATAGAAAATAATATAGAAAGTATTAAAATTCGTTAAGGCTTAAAATTGCTAGATTGAAATTACAAAATTGTATTATTATTTATTATTAATTAATATTTCATTTGTGTATTCTATTTTAGTAGGTAAATCATATTTATACATTGGTCAAAAATCGAAGGGAAGAAAATAAATAATAACAGCTCGAAAAGAAAATTTATAAGAAATACTTTTAAATCAATTTTATTAAATGTTTTTAACTTGACTTGCTTCATAGTTATAAAATTGTAATTTTTGACCCCTTTTCTGATGTGCTAGTTTTTAAATTTTGTACGTTTGTGTGATCTCTGTAAAAATAAACTCGTTTAATGTTTGCGGAACTTAATTATGTTTCTTATTAATGAAATTACATTCTGATTCTGTACTAGTAGCACCGTTTGGTTGTGAGCTTATAAGACAATAGATTTGAAGATCTAAAAGTAGAAAATAACTAAAAAAAATTCTATTGCTTAGAGCACTAATAAAAACTTGTTTATTCATTATAGTGAGTAAATAATATCAAGAATATTAGGTTTAATTAAAGCCTTTTATTAAAAACAGCCAAAAAGTATTAATTTAAATTGAAAATATTTTGCCTCCGGCTTTTGCTACAAATATTCTTATTTCTTTTTTTCTTTTCTTTTTTTTTTTTTTTTTTGTATATTTGAGATAAGATTAAAAAAAATTTCCTGAAAAAATAAAATGATATAAAAGATTTCTTGAGCGAAAAAAATTCTTTCAGATTTGAAATAGTTTTCATATAGATAAGCTCATCATATTGATACTCCGAACAAGAATTCTTAAAACTAGTTGCACCTGGGTTGATTCTTTTCTGTATAAAAAAGCTTCATGCAAGAGAAAGAGCTTCCGGAAAGATAACAATATTTGTATATATATATATATATATATAAAAGAAAGGGGAAAAAATAGAAAGGGAGAAAATCCTCAGTATGTATTTTTTAAGGCTTTGCTCTTGAATGTATACATAGATATACAAACATATGATAAAATTTTTGTTTGATTAAATGTTTGATTAAATAAATCCTGTTAGTCCTGTTTGATTAAATAAATATAAGAGTACCGGAAAATGAAATTGAAAAAACCTTTTTATTCCTTTTTTTCTACTGTTCATGCACATACTTTTTTTATTATTAGATAGAAAATTAAATAAAGTTTTGTGATATTTTTATTTGTTATTAATTAAATGTAATTCTTATTTAAGCAATAATAATGCTAATTTTGATTCGTAAGGTCTTTACTTGTTTTTCACTGGTATTTTTTTTTAGATTCTTTTTCTAGCTAACTCTACGTCTAATTTTGTAACGGCAAGAGGGCTATGTTTATCCGAATATTTTTATTCGATACCATTTTTAAATGAACAGGAAGGTAAATGAAGTTATTCCCTAAGCCAGGAAAGGCTTTTTAACGCGAATGAATCTGAGGGATACCAAACCCGCCTATGCTACAGTTCTTTGACGAAACCGGATCTCAAACCTGCTTCTTTCTTTCCTTGAAGCTGAGACTTTACCACTAAGCCACAACGACGTCTTATTTTACACTATAGAAAGACGAGCGTCACGCAAAATTTTTGAACCATTTTATTCCTAGAGAACATTAAATAAAAAAATAAATAAATAAATAAAAATGAAAGTAGGAGTTTCAGCTTTCTCGTCCACTTCCACAAGTGAGTAGATTTTGGGCTTAATTGCGTTCCACGTTGAAGAGAATAGAGAATGGATTTTGGAACAGTAGTTCTTCTCGATTGATATTGCTCAAACTTTGATTTATATCTATAATTTAAATAATTAAATTAATGCCAAATTTCATTAGCCTAGCTTTCTACAGTTTGGGTCTATTGTGTTAGCATACACACTAATACAATGACTGAGCACACTTTGACGAATTGAATAAAAAAATTTGATACAATTCTTCAGATTCAGCGTAATCAGTACATATTAAATATCCGTCATTTATCTCATTGCTTTGTTTCGTTTGCTAAACATGAACAGAAAATGTAGGCTAATATATTCCAAAAAGTGGCATAGACCTACAAATGAGGTGCTATATAGCATGAAAACACGAAACATGATCTAACAGGCAAAGAACAAGAAAATCACACTTTTAATCATGGATCAAGTCGGTTGAAATGAAAAGAATTATTAATTTTTTTAGTTTGTAATAATCAGTCGGAACTTTAATTTATTGCTTTATTTTAAAAGAAGTTCTACCGTATACTCACTTCTGTATTTCGATGCTTCATTTTCGCTATATAATATATGCTTGAATCGGACCTGAAATTTAATCCAAGGTAAAAAGAAATGCATTTTTATTGTCTCTACTTTATTTATGTTCTCCCTATTGTTTTGATGATCACTTTGAATTTCTAAATTTTGCATCAAATAATAGAAGAAATGATGTCAACAGTAATGCAATCGATGTTTCTTCATCTTGAAATTTTTAAGAGAACAAGTGAGAAAATCCTATAGAAATATATGAGACAAAAATTATTTGCCTGAATTCTTCTGAAATCAAAAGAAAAATAGGATTCATAAGATGATTTAAAAAATTATTCAAGCAAAAGAAAATGGATTGATGCATGAATATATATTTTTTCATTTGGAAATCCTGTACAGTTATTTTGGCATGTTTCTAAAAACACTTTTTAAAAAAAGCGAACATATACTATTGGTAATTCCTTATTCATAGTAGCCACCCAATCCACGGAATTGGGTGGCTACTATGAATAAGGAATTCTGAGGATAATCTAAAAATGATCTAAAAAGGACTCAAATTAATCCGAAAGTGCGTTCTTAAAAATGATATCAAGGTGGAAAATGTAAAATGAGATACAGTAGTTGGACTAAACATACAATTATAGCTTAATAAATAGAAAATTTCAGTAAAAAGTTGTTGAATTACATGTTTTTCACACAGCAACAACAACAGAAAAAGAATCGATCATTTACTCTTTTTTATATTAAAATGATTCTTTTCTTTTTAAATTTGATTAAAGTTTTTTTAAAATGATTTTGACCAGAGAAGATCGTAGATAATCGAGTGTTAACAATATTGTACAAAAGTACTGATTGTTTCCAAAAATGCACCAACACTTTGGATAACTATTACTTAAACAATTAATCACCTCTTTGTATCATAGTTCAAATTAATTTATGAAAATGCAGAATTTTTTCATTTATTGGAAATATTCAATTCGTCCAGGTATTTCAAACTAAACCAATTTATGAAATTTCAAATTCTAAATGAACTTGATCTAAATTTCAAGTACCCTAGTTAAAAAGTGATCTATAGGTGTGAGATCTGGTGAGTTAGTGGGAAGTTATTTCTTTGCCCAACTCTTTGTCTAACATAATTCCAAAAAGATAGATCCTCATGATACAATAATAATTGGTTGTACTTCATTCTGTTGGAATGGCCATTCTTCATTCTGAAATAACCATTGAATTCTTGGCATAATACATTCTGGTAAATTTATATAAACACTACAGTCGCAGAATTCTTGAAGAAGAAAAGTCCAACTGATCCACATGCTGGCAAACTGTCTTTTACAGGTAACGTCTGATAAGTTTACATTCTGCTGTCGAACGACGATTATCAGATGCCAAATAACTTTGGTAGATCTGATTCTGACAGTTGATAAAGTTTTATTTATGTAAAAATATAATTTTAATAATAAATAATTATTATTGTAAAAATGAAAAAGTATTCATTAATTAGTATGACAGAGTTTCCAACAGCCGATAGATTCAGTATTTCAACACATGATTTTGAGTTATGAAACTTTGATTCATGTGTTAATGTAATAGTTATTGAAGATTTGTATATATTTTTGAGATATCCTGTAGCAAATGAACAATTAATGCAGATAACATCTTATTTAATCTTAAAACTTTAACTTATAACAGTTTTAAAGCTGCGCTTTTACTTCATTTCTTGTGATAAAATAATATCTGAATGGTATCAAAGTATGTTTTTCAATTTTTTCATCAGTTCTCAATATGAAGTTAATGTAACTGCTATTACTATGTCATACGCACATACCTTGAGATTTGCTGAATTTAGTTAAAATAAAATTAATGGCTACTGATGCATTAGAATTAGTTCAAAATAAAAACATTTCAAGTGATCTGCATTCGTCTTATTTGCCCTTTTGTCAAATATTCGGTATGACCGAATGCTAAATAGATATTCATTACAATAAATTCAGTATAATATTTTTTAAAAATTTATTTTAAATATATTTAATAAAAATACTGCAGAATTACACATCATTAAAAAATCTTCCACATTTGCCCACTTTGAAGATAAATAGTATATAAACATATCTCACTGTGTTAAATATCATTTATCAGCAGGGCTTAGCAAATTAAAGTGCTCTGGGCCAGAGTAATTTGGCGTCCTGTCAGAACTGTAGCAAAAAATCTGAACGTTTATGGCCAACGAAAATAGCCAAATGAGAATAAAATAACGGAGGAGAAAAAAAATCCACTATTCTCTGATTAAAGACTATAGAATTTTGCAAATTGGAGCCTTTTCAAAAATAGATTTTGCAAGCCATTTTCCGCCAACCCTGATCGCATATATGATAAGCTTTAACGGTTACATGATAAAATACATGTTTTTTTCTTATTGTATTTTATATTTTTACTAGCCGCCTTTGGCGATCAGCCAGTTCGCCAGTATTACCGCTAGCTACAATTTTCAATTAAATATTTTAAGTAACTGGTCTCTTAATAGATTCTCAAACAAAACATTTTTAATCTTCAAATTTTGATAGTCATACCAAACTTATACTGTTTAGATCGTTTCGTTCAATTTACTATATATATTTTGCTAATTTGTTGTCATTTCCGGCAAAACTTCAACTTTAATTTAAAATGTAAATGATGAAATTGCAATTAATATTAAGATATTTTTTAATAAAACCAAGCGTTTTATTTTATTTATCATCTTTATTGTTATTTATTAATTATTATTATTATTGAATGTGAGTATTGCAAACAGAATCGCTCGGTATTTAAGTCTTATGTTAACTACAAAATATTTTTCCTAATTTATGTAATATCTCAAACAATAATTCAACAAAAATTTCTGAGATTCAGTATAAAATTCAGTTTTTAGTTTTGCTTTCAAAAGGATTGAAATGAAATCATTAATAATATTTTGTTCCTGCCTATAAATATATTTCCAAAAATTATGAAGTCTAAATTTAATGCAGTAAGGTATCATATTCTGAGAAATATTCTGGACACACCAAATTTTAAATAAATGAATGAATGTTTCTATTTTCCACGATCAACTAAGACTTATTTATGAAGTTTTAAATGTTAAAAATTTAGAAAAACTCACCATTTTCATAATCTTAGGCCAATTAATCTTGAGAAACCTGCGCGCTGATTGGCGTGTTTTCTTTGAAGCGATCGATGGAAAATCTAAAATTATCCTTTTTTTATTGAGTAGTGATATTAAAATTTTCATAAATCAGTCAGTTTAAGTGATTGGAAATTAACTCTTAAAAGTCAGTGATTTAGTTGATTGGAAATTAACTCTTTGACCACCATAAAATCTGTGCTTTCTCTTGTGGTGTATGCATTCTCCTTAATATCCGCTCGAATAAAACATCACATACAAAAGTACTACATAGAACAAACACATCAAAAGTAAACATAACATTTTAATAGTTGCCAAAAACAAAAGAGAGAAAAATGCAATTAATAAGCAGACTATATTTAGAAAAGTACAGATATTTAGACTGGAAAATGAAATTATCTGAAATTAACCACACGCGCAGACGATATTTAGAAAAGTAAAAATATTCAAACCTGAAAATTAAAATATATGAGTTATTGCATCAATAAATGTCATAAGTTTGTTTATATCTTCATTATTTTATGAGTCATTAAACATCAAAATGGTTCCGGGATTAAATAAACACCCTGTATAGAGAGTGTAAAAGATCATAAAATAATTTTTCTTGAATTTATTTTTTTAGAAAAAATAATATTTTATATTTGTTTCATTTCCTACAGACACGTGTCGAAAATTATATTTTTGCAGATTTCATTTCCAAAAAGATTTAATTTATTTTTAATTGGGGCTTTAATCAATGTGATGGCAACACTTTGAAAAAAGCTTATTTTTTTTCCATGAATGCGAAACGTGCTTAATTTTAATTTTTATTTTTTACGAAAAAAATTATTGAAAAACATAGTTAAAATATTTTTTTAAAAATTCATTAAAAATAGAAATTTAATTTTAAGGTTAAAACATTTGGATAATTTAAAAGATAAATTTTTGATCTTTAACTTCATGTAGAAATCTTTTTTTGTGCGGTAATATTTTCGGTAGTTATAGCAGAAACACGCCAAAATTTCGCTTAATTTTTAAATAAATAAAATTTTAATTAAAAATTCGAAAAAATAACCCCCATGTGCACATTCCCGGCCTCCAAGGTATACACGTGCCAAATTTGGTTGCTGTAGGTTGAATGGTCTGGCCTGTAGAGCGCCAACACACACACACACACACACACACACACACACACATTGAGCTTTATTATAAGTATAGATTTAATACAAAAAGTATATTAATATATCTAATATTTGAATTATTATAATAGGGCATACAATAAAATTCGTATTTAACATTTTTAAAACTATTTATGCTGTTGATACAAAAATGCCCATTTATTTTATAATGTGAGAAAAATTGTATTCAAGTAAGCAATTTTAATGCGTTTAGATAATATATGAAATATGAATTACTAGAACTATAGATTTTATTTGAGTGATATAGCTAGATTTATGTTAATTTCTAAATATTTTATAGTATTTATTTGTAGCAAATTTACCAGTGGTTTGACCAATATTTTTAAAAATATGTTCAATAGATAAAATGCTTAAGCTTTCAACCAAGAGAGCTCTAACGGTGATTTTAAATAACTTTTTATCCTATTTAAAATCGAAATCCTTGCCGCTGTATAGTTGCAAACCTAAATCATATTTTTTTCCTTTAACCTACTTAAAATTATTAAAAAAAATTTTTTTTTTGGTCCAAAATTAAAATATCAGGTTTTTTTTTTTTTTTTTTTTTTTTTTTGCATCTGTGTTACTTGATGGCTCAGAGGAGCTCTGTACTACAGTTCAATTAGCCTATTGAATAAAATGACCCTTTTTGCCATTGCAAAGTAAGAACAATCATTTTTCAGCTTTTTCTGGAAGGAATCTCTTCCTTTTGGTTTCATATGTATTATCAGCTTCAAATAATAAACGCTCTCTATATACTGTTATTGCATAAGCTGAAATAAATTTCCTAGCTAAATTTGCAAGTCTTGAAAATTTTCTGCATTTTCCCTCGCCAGTTAAGTAGACATTCCATCCTACATATTCTGTTCTTGGAAAATATTTCTGAATATAGGAAAATAAAAACATATTTCTAATAATTTTAATGTATTCAATGAAATTTCTTTTCTGTTTGTCATGCTCTGCAATGATGGTTCTTTTAATTCAGTGAAACATTCCCTATAGAAAGCGAAATTCTCATCAGTGATTTCATCTGAAGCATTTTAGTATTGCAGCATTTTAGTTGTTGCTCATAGTTTCTATAAAGTAATGAGGTTTCCTTTAATTACAAAATGACAAAAAATTAGTTTAAGTCATAGACCTAAGGTTTTTGCAGCAACATAATTTTCCTTATTTTCAAAGGATGAAAACTATTTGTCTAAATTTTTTTATAAGAACATCCATTATTGTTCCAATACCAAAATAAATAAATAAATAAAAATAAAAATACGTCTTTTGATTTGTAGAGCAATAATTTCAAAATTTCAATAGTTGATTTAACTACAAAAGCTAAGAATTTTATGGAAATAATTTTTGTGGTTTTTTTCAAAAGTCTTTAAAAGTTTTTTTTTAAAAATTTAAAATTTTTTCTACACGCATCCATTGATTTTCAGTTAAGTTATCTATAACTTCATATTCGGCCGTTTATCAGGAAACTGAAATATTTCATTAATTCAAACTTTTTTATATGTAAAATGTATTAATCTATGGCACTAATATTGTTTAAAATATGCTAAAATATACATAAAGTAATTTATTAATCTTAATTTTTTCATTTTAAAATTTGAGAAGTTATTTATAATCTAAAGTGAACTGTTTCAAAAATTAGATGTTAGGCTTGAATTTTAACAAACTATACGGTATTCGACTATTCGATCGAATCTCAATTCATTATGTCACTTCTTCAAAATATATTCATGGTTTTAAGATTCTTTTATGTTAATAAAACTATCAGCATGTATTTTGAGCAACTGAAATGATAATATACCTATTTTGTCCAGAAATTAAAGTCACTAATATTTCTTAAAATCATTAGTCAATGAAACTGACCACTTCGATAACGATGATCCAGAATTCTCAGGAAACGCCAACCAGATAAGACGGCTTGAATAGCCAGAAATCATTGGAGTTGACCACTTCGATGACGATAATCCACAAACCTCAGGAAACACTAACAAGATAACACAATTCGAAAAACCAGAAATTATATTTCATGAACATGGGCAATCTAGTCAATGACTGATGATGGCCTAATGACAGTGGTTGGGTTGACTATGCCTTAATCTATGAGAGCTCAAACATTCTTATCTGGGTGGTTTCCTATAATTAATACGAAACAAGAATTGTAGATTGTTCTTTTTTTTCCCTCATTTATACCATATTAAACTGTGCAGAGAGCAATTAGAAATGTTCTGGGATAAGTTGCGATGAATTTGTTTGGACTTCGAATTAATTTAATGAAATCTTAATATTGCTTGATTAATTCATAGAATATGATTCGAGATTTCCGTATGTGATTAAGAGCATCTTTTGGAAATACTCATAAACATTTCTTGTTCCTCAATGTATTTCTCAAAAACCTAATTATTATGAACAAGTTTTCCATCAGTTTCTCGTATATGAAGTATATAAAAGTAATGTAATTGTCGAAAACTTCCACTTCGATATTTTAATGAGATTACCCCGAATAAGAAAAAAAAATATTTTATTAATTATGCTTGCAACTATCTCTTTCAACACGGTAATTCAAAAGTGTAATAAGCAGTGAAATGACGTTTGGTGCGCAATCTTTACATCTAAATTGCAGTTTTTTTATCAAATTTTAGACGAAATTCACTCACGTGCTGTCTCTCTGTCTGCCCATCTGTATACATGTTATAACTCAAAAATGCAACGAGCTAGATTAATGAAATCTGATATACAGTTTCATCACTAAATTTAGATCTGTGTAAAATTTTTAATGGGTTGATTTTCTGTCGACCTGTCCAATCATGCGCATATGAACGCTAGAGTTCAAAAACACAATAAATTAGTAGATGGATGGATTTCAGTGCATGATCCTTACATCTGAACTATAGACCTACACCTAATTTTGGATTATTGTCAAAGAGTAGAATATCTATTGGTTTCTCTGTCCGTGTGTGTTGTGAACATGATAACTTAGAAACGTAAGAAGCTATATAAATGAAATTTGGTATGTAGTTGACATCAGAATCGCGGATATGCATTGAATTTTGTACCTAATCAGTAAGATGAAAGAGGTTTAGAATGCGCACTCGATTTTCTTTGGCATACGACGAAGCCAAACATAAAATACATTATATTGTAGAAATACGAGAAAAAGTCGAGCAGAGTAAATTTTTGCTGAAAAATTTTAATACGTTATCTGAAATCTATTTTTGATAGACAAATATTAAGTTTTTGAAAAAAAAAACAATAAAAGTCAATAGAGACAATATTCAGAGCTTTGGATCATCATCAGACGACAAGAACAGTTCGTAAGCTGGTATCATAATCTCCAGATTTTCCCATCACACCTACCTGGCAGTGATTGAATCCCCTCAATAAAATACATGCACGATTATATTGCAGATTTTCAATGGAATGAATTTCAAACCCTTGGTTTCTGTGGGGTGAGGTAATCCTGTTCAAGTTATTCCTTTGAATAGGGTAACTTATGACCATATGTTGGTAATTCTGATTCCAAGCAGTTTTATTTGTATAAACAGATTATTAGGGTATCCATTAGCTGAATTAATGGAGCTGACTATATTACATTTCCATTGACCGAATTAATAGCAGCTCTATCCCTATCAAGTGTCATATTAATATCACAACAAACGACTGCATAAATTGTTTAACCAATCAGACCCTGTCAATGCGAATTACACACATCTATTATAGACAATCATTTGCTCATAAAGCTATAATTTCCAGCAATGTATGTAGATGAAATAAATATTTATTCTGTGGCCTACAAATAAGCGATTTTCGTGTGAATTTCCGTTTTGAGATTCCAAGTTGATTATAAATTCGTTCCGACTGTTTATTAAAGAACTGCAAAGATAAATATATTATAAAGTCTCTATTTAACGAAGTGTTTTGTTTAATGAAACTTTCTACAGAGCTTTGAGTTAGTAACATGAGCGTGTTATTTATTCTCCATATTACAGATGATAATTTTTTTTTATTGAAATCATTCTGACTAAATTTCTTTTCTTTTTTTTTTTTCCTTTTTTTTCTTTTTCAAATTTTCTGGTCCTTTGTCCCCAACTTTGTTCACCTTCTCAGTTGCTGAAGTTTGAATAAAATCAGAAAAAGCGGTTGGCAAGAAAAATGAAACATCTGAGAGACATAGAGCTATTGAAGAAGGTATAGAATTGTCTGAGTTTTTCAACGTTGGTGAAATCATTGTGTTTATCGATTATCCATTGAAACAGAGCAAACAGCAGATTGTTAAGAATAGTGATGAAGATATTACAATGAGTAATGAAGACGAAAATTATGAGGTTTTTTAAAAAACTTCCACAAGAAAAAAGAACTAACAGCATTTTGATACAATGACAAGGTATTGCAATTTTAAGTAAATGATACTAATGACGTGTTTCAGTCTTGACAAAAATATGAAAACATCTTCCTGAAAAATGTGTTTTTTACTTTCAACTTGTACAAAGCAGAATTGCAGATAATAATTATAAAGTATATAAAATAAATAAAAAATAAATAAAATGTGGTATAATAATAATGTATAAATAAAGTAATAATAATAATAAGGTATATTAGAGAGAAATAATTAATTTCTCCCTTTCTGTGTCCTACGACTGCAAGATTTCATTCGAGTTGTTTTGAGATTCTAAATTCTTCAAGAATTTACTTACTAATTTGATAGACCTATACAACCTTGATTTATTTTGCTTCGTAGTTCTGTTTAAACAAACAATCATTAGAGTTTTGACTAATTTCATAAGAAATAGATACAAAACATCCAATAGATCTTAAAAATTTGTAATTAAAAATGGCATTTGACAGTGATAATTCTTATCAAAATTTGAAAGAAACAAAAGGACCGTTCTAGCACGTTGATAGAGCTTCAGCTGGAGGGCAGCCAATAAATTCTGTTCCAAAATTTACTGAAGTTTCAAGGGAATTCATAACACAAAAACAGGATCATCTGCTGAGTAAGCGAAAAAATTTGGCCTCAGGAGCAAGAATCGAACCTGCAATCACAACAGAGAAACGGATATCGAAGACCCTCTGCTTGAAACTGCAAGTCTCACAATGATGGTTCCATCTTTTACTTAACACTACCATGGCTTCATTTGCAGAGTCCTGTCTTTTGCCACCTTTGAGTGGACATTTCGATTGCTAGAAATCATTAGGCTTAATACAGCTTAGAACAATAGGTTTTATTTGTTCATTCGCATTTTTTTTTCCTTTTTTTTCTCGACGTCCCGTTTGGGACTTGATTTCTATTCGCAAATCGATTGAGTCACTTTCACACATTGAAGCCATGGTAGCAGAATTCCAAGTAGAGGGTTTCTAGAGTCCGCTACCATAACCACGCAGCCATCCAGGAACTGAATCGTTTCATACCATTCTTCTATATGATGCTTATAATGCGATAGGTGTTCACAGTTTCAGATAAAGACTGCGTTCATCATAATCAAAAATTTTCAATAAAATTCGCTGGCATGCGTTTTTACGGATTTATTAGCACCGATTTCATTTTTATTTAGTTGTAAGAGCCACATGTTCAAATAAGTCTTGTTCGGTCGTACTCATTGAGATGTCATGTAATTTTTAGAGTATTCCATTTTAGCGTTTAATGCTATTTACATTTTTTAAACAGTGAAATAACCATTTATATATCTTTAACGAAAATTTAAAAAAAATGTAAATTTAAAAAAATTATTATTATTTTGAGATATCATTCATGAAGAAGTACAGATCCTTTTAAACTAATGTCTATCTTCTGTTCATACAAAAAGATTGCTGGCCGTCGACTTCAGATAGACAAATGCATTTATTGAGGAAGAGAAAAGAAAGAAACGGAGATCTAGTCATGAAGTAATAACGCAGTTTTGATAAATAAGATTACATTGGCGTTTCCTAACTTATTAAAATAAGCTGTTTTGATATCCCGTGATGCTTACTTTCAACGAAAGCATTTATTTGATGTGATAAAAATAAACACCGTAACGATTTCATTAAAACACCGTAACGATTTCATTAATTTTAAATAGATAAAAGCAAAAAATTCAGTTCTTATGTTTTTTTGCTGTCCTTTGCATGAGAATGCGGTAAACAGTACTTGCTTAAATGTTGCTTCATACTTAAAAACAAAATAATCTGGAACTGTGTTTTTTCGAGACAACATTCTTGGAACCCTTTTAAGGAACAAATGAAGAATCAAAAATAAAATTTACACGAATTTACTTTAAATAAAGTATCTGAGGGTAATAAAATCAGTGTTGTTAATACTGCCACTTCGTAGTTTCAGCACTAATATAAGTATTTTTTCCAATAAAGGGCTTCATTACTGGGTTGGAACTAAATGATTGCGGATTTTAAATAAAAAGGAAATTCATAATTTTGACTTGAAAATATAAGTTTATTAAATTAAGGATGCCCGTTTTTGCCGATGACCTTGTTTATAAAGCTAATAATTTTTGTCAAAAAAAAAAAAAAAAAACCTGGGTTAACTGAGATTTTGAATCATCAGCCTCATTACAAATTTTACCATTTAAAGAGTTACGTTGAATGAAATAAATGAAATTCTGAAGGCGCAAGGTCAGAGTTATAGGGTGGATGTAACAACTTAGGCCAAATATATATATGTATATTTGCATTATAATGTCAGAAAGCAACACCACGATTTGTCAATTTTGGTTGTTTTTCTTGAACGACATCGCTCACTTTGGTGAGTTGTTTAACATAGACTATTGAATTAATCCTTTGGTTTCTTGCTGAAAGTTCAAAATGCAGAATTCCTTTGTAATCCCACTGACAGCATAATCTTTTTCTTTTTGTTGAATTTCAGCTTTTCATTTTTTCTGGGCTTCACTTATAATCTTTTTTGTCTAAAGTTGTTATAAACTATTCACTTTTCGTAGCCAGTAATCAGTTTTTTCAGAAATTCATAAATTACTTGCGCTTTTGAAAGAAATTGCTGATACTAACGCTTTGCGCCAAATGATTTTCTTTAAACTGATGATGAGCCTCTGAACCAAGTTTCTTAGTATAGTTAAGCCGTTTTAATTTTTAAGGCATTTATGCGCCACATTGAGCTTCTCTACAATGTCACGTGTTGTGGTATGTCTATCTTGAGTATCATCAGCTTTAATTGGCCGACCAGACCATTTTGCATATTTGAGCGAAAAAACAACTAAACTAAACTTAACAAACAAAACTAAACAACTAACTGAATAATTAATCGATACAATTTTTTGAACCCATTGACAAAACAGGAAAATGTACCAAAACCATTTATCAATAAAATCCACAATTCATATAGTTACCAGGCCAATATTTAAAAAAGAAAGTTACGAAGATTCTGCAACAGCATACCCAGTTGATTTAGTCAGCAGCATACTCTGAGAACATTCAGCACGCAGAGCTATTCTACACAGGTTAAATATTTAATAAGGTTTATATTTTTTAAAATCAGAGGGCTATTATGCGTCGTTTCCATATATGAGTTAATCGTTTTAGGAGATTTGAAAATACAAAAAAATCTCTTGCTTAATTGCCCATTGAGCATGCATCTTATTAGAATCACTGCTATAACCAGCCTGAAGATTCGACATTCAGTCACAATTATTACCACAGTTAGCAAACTCTACACTCATTCCCAAAATACGACAAATTTCCAGAGCATTGCCAATCAAATCTGATTATTTGTGCGATCATTGTCCATCTGTAATCTGAACTTCATCAAGACAGCATCAGTGAAAACAATCAATATATCCTTCCTACTGTGGGGGCCCGATGAATTAATATTTCATAAGTCTAATAATCTTTCATATGGATGAAGAAATATGTATAGGATTTATTCTGTTCTTATAGGATTTATTATGTTCTTCTAAAAATGAGATTATATTTCTCAAAACATATATAAATCACAAAAGGGATAACAAATCTAACTTTGGAGAAATAAGATCACTAATAGCTGTAATGCATGTATGTTGGTATTCTTTTAAAAATCGAGATATTTTTTTTATTTTATCTGAATTTTTTTTGTAGTATTTTAAGCAATGCTTTCACACTTTTTGACAGCATTTATGAGAAATTTTAATTTTTTGAAATCTTTAATTTAAATTCAAATCATTTTAAAAGGAAATATATTCTTTTAATAAAAATAACGAAGTTGAGTCATTTTATCATTGCCTTTTTTTCTTAATTTAAATAACTCACAATAGATATGCATTTATCGAAAAAATAAGAAGTGGTTGAATTACTATCACAGGACTTATTACTTAAAAAAAAAAAAAGGCTATTTTGCGAAATTATAAGTTTGAAAGTGAAAAACAAAAATCAAAACACAAAATTTGTCAAATATTCGGTATTACTAATCAGTGTTTTCGATTTTTACAACACTGACTCAATCACCATAATTTTAGCTAGAAATAAGAGAGGTCATATTACATTTAGGTATCTAAAACCACAATAAATTTCGGCAACCTTAGCTCCAATCATTTAAGGAAATTTAAATTTTGACATTTGAATAAAAACGCAGTAGGTAAAAAAGTTATGACGTGTTAGTATATTATAAGAAAATTTGGGGCAGTTAGTCTCAGTGAGGTGTCAGGTGGTTTTGAAAAATAAATTTGTATTGTGACTGCGATGTTATGGGTATTCCTTCCACTATAGCAAAATTTTAATGGTTGAAAAATCTTTTAAAATTGTTCTTCTTCTTGGGATAATCAAGCATTGAAATGAGAAGTTAGCATGCAGTTAAACTATGAGATAAGAAGTAACCAATGAGAGGTGAAATAAACAATGAAATAAGCTATAACATGAGAAATAAGCATTAACCTAAGCTGTAAGGTGAGAAGTACGCATTGAGATGAAGCTACGAGACGAGAAAAAAGCATCGAGATTTAGATTTGAAATGAGTAATTAGTATTGGCATAAGCTATGAGATGAGAAGTTAGTATTGAGATAAGCTGTATGATGAGAAGTAAGCAATAAAATAAGTTATGAGATGAGAAGTAAGAATTGAAATAAATAAGTTTCTTTTCAGTTTTCTGACATAAAACTATACAGCCCAATTTGTGATCAGTTTTGGAGTATGGTGGAGAAAATGGTGTGGGCATTTTAAATCTTTCCCTTCAATCGATTAAACCCGTATAAGTAAATGCATCCATCTAGATTGTTGAGTTCCTATATTATGACGTTCACAAACTTATTAATTGACTGATTAATGAACTGCAAACTTTTGATGGAATTAATTCAAAATTACATACAGATCTAAAGTTCTTGTTCCATTAAAAAACACATGCGTCAAATTTCATCTATTTAGATTTTTGCTGTTTTTTTCAGTTATCGATTTCTCACGCACACGGACGGACAAAAAGACAGACTTACCTTACACGCATTTCATCCAAAATTTTATAAAAATCTACTACTTTTGTGTAAAGGTCACATAGCAAATTTCATTCGTCTAAATCGGTGCTCTTTTGAATTATTGATTTCACAGACAGGACATAATTACAATGGCATTTTTTTCGGACCCAGGGAAAAAAAGTTTAGTGATTTATAAACATACTATTATTTTGACAATTTGGTATCAAATACTTTGATAATAATAATATATTCTTTTTGTATATTTCACTTATAAGAAAGTAAAAAAACAAAAATCATGCAATATTTAAAAATAATAGTTATGAGTTTCCTTTTTTTATGGTAATTTATTAAACAGACAATGTGCAAGGGACTTGCCTTGAAAATAAAAGATAAAATATTAATAGCTATTCCAGTTTCGGTAGTTTAGAACTTCAGCAAGGCAATTCATTTGCAAATGACTATAATTTTCTGCAATATTCATCTCATAAACGACCGGTTTTATCTCAGTGTGTGTTCTTTCTAGTCATTTTCACCCTATTCTCTCTGATGTTATCTAATATATTTATTATAATCGCCAACACTTTAAGTTCTCTTTCAGTTTTCTGCAGTACTTGGAGATACGAACGTTTCAACCAACCGCCTAAATGCTAATCACGCACATCTATTACACTCAATTAAATACTAGTACCTTGCAAGTTCTATCCACACTAATTGTAAAATCAAATGTTTGTTCTTCTTTGAGTGCACCAACATATGTTTTTTTCATCCCCTATAATGTCTACACAAGTGGAACGCTACTGAAAAAAGAGCTCTTTCATCCTGACAGCAGCCCATTCGGTTGAATAAACATAGCGAAGATTTAGCAGTTTCTTTTCATTGTAGCTACTTGTAGTATTTGGGGGTCTTATTTAATGGGCATTCAATTCTTTTCCGATCTTCCCAATTACTACACCTGAGATGGCAAATTGATTGTTTTGTCTGGGTAGTAATTTTCACCCCATAATGATCTGTTGTAACGAAGCTTTTCTGTGGGTTTCTTTGTGTTTCGTCTTCTCTTGATGAGAAGTGCGTGCGCTTAAATGATTACTTCGAAGGACGATGGAATTAGAAGATGATACCATTCATTATTTAGCAAATGATTTCTGAAAGATTTCTGACTGAAGACCCTTTCTTGATGTTACAGCCCTTCACCCCGTTTTTCGTCGGAAGAACAGTAAATAAAACACTGAGTTTTAATTATTGATAAATAATTAATTTAAAATTTCTGTGTCGCTGTCTGATGCTTCTAAATATTTTTTTTAACAAAGTGAACGCATTTTACAAGTGTTCCTTATATAAATTTGGTACAAAATTATCTCTCAATATTGCTCAACAAGAACTGGATTGCGGAATGCAAGACTTTTTAAAGTATATTACGACTTATTTCCCCCCCCCCCCAATTATGCATGGAATTGGGTGGCAACTGCGAATAAAGGAATTCCGAGGATATTCCACAAAGTGACCGAAAAATGATACAAATCAACATGGGAATATTTTTTCAGCAATTTTTATTTACTGTAGAAGGCCTTCGAATATAATTGAGATTTAAAAACAATTAATTTCTGTACTTATAATTTTGTTAATTTATTTATTTGCAAAAAATCAGAGGAAGTGGTCTTCCTAAAACTCTCGCATCGTCTTCATTAAAGGTCTTATCACGGCCAGCGCACTTATTCGCACCTTGAGTAAGGCCGCGTATGTCTTGTACAGCATTGGAGAACAAAATTTTAAAATATAAATCTTTGGCATGAAACCAACATTGTTATTGAATCCATTTTACGAATATGTGTTTTGAACGTCTCTTTTAACTCCAATTGAAACCAAATTTTGACGCGAAGCTGCATTTATTGTCAAAAGATCATATACCGAATTTCATTAATTTAAATCATTGCGTTCATGAATTATTGTGTCTACATGTATACAAAAATACAGACTGACAGACAGTCAACCATTAAACTTTGTCAAGAATCCCGAATTTTTTAAAGTAATAATGTAATGACCGAGTTATTGCTTCGTTGTTATAATTTACAGGTTCAACACTTAACACTTAATTCCACTTAACAGATATGACAGGCGTGATGTACGCTGAATTCATCCATCATCAGCTAGAGCAGTGTGAAAGTTTGAACAGGAGGACACCGCTCCAGGTATTCCTTTATTCATGATTGCATTTTTCTCATAACGTCAGAGTTGTTGCTATCTCCTTTACCTACTAATACACAAAATACTTCTAGTAAATGAGCAGATGATTTCTTTCAAACTGCTGCTTTATTCTTCTTTTTCACTAATAACGAAAATAGTTAATTTTTAGCGTCTTTTAAAAGTTCTTTGTTGGAAATTACGTCAAGGTGCAATGCTATCGTTGCAGCAGGGTTTATACACTTCAAATGGGAATTTTATATGAACAGGCATTTATTTTAGTCGGACGTGTTGCACGTGATATTGCAGTTTCATGTGGGAATGTTAAATTACAGAAAAATTAGAGGCTGAGAATCAGCGCAAAAAGTCAAATGCCCACACAATTAAGATTTAAAGTATTTTTCTATGTTAGAATTCAAGCGGTTGAAAACAATTAATTTTAAGAACGTGGATAAATTGAACTTAATGCATGTATTTAATTTCATAATTACATGATATTCTTACAATTAATTTAAGTTGCTTAATTTACTAATAAGACGACACATTCTATTTCTGACGTTTATTACTATTTCAGCCCATATAAGAACTTAAAACATATCTGAGATACTTAAGCATCTCTAAGTAATTCTAGTACAATTTGGTCGTTTCATTGACTTAATTATAGGCTGAAATGTAAAAAATCGTGTAGATCGATTCACAAGTTTGACAGCGAAGGAGTTTATCTTACAAAACTGAAATTAATCGAAAAATGCATCCTACATTTACTGTTTCTTTTTGGATAATATTTTTAGTAAATTGGCTTGATCTATTCAATTTATAATCTGATTATTTTTACTCTAAACCTTAGTTTCATAATCTCAAACTAAATACTTTTCAACTTTATTGTAATTGTCAAAAGAGTTAACTTCGAAATTTTGTCGAATTCTTTATGTTTCAGACACCCTGAATCCGAAAAGAACATTTTTGGTATTATATGTCTCTTTCTTTTTTGCGACCACGGTAAGGCAAAAATACCTTAAGCTAAACAGATGCAATTTGGTTAGTGATCTTTGCACCAATTTGCACACTTCTAATAAGTTTTCCATGACACCCATTCTCAGAAAATTTATCTGTCTGTCTGAGGAAAAGTGATTATGATAACTACAAAATGTAAAGAGCTAGATGTATGAAATTTAGTATTCAGTTTTAGATTCTGAAGTGTAGATCTGTAACAAATTTTGAACTAAATCTATCAAAGAATTAAGTGTCTGTCCGTTTGTACATTCGTATCCATTTAAGCGAGATAACTGAAAAACGCAACTACTTAGATAAATTTAGTACATTATCTATTTCTTAAAATTGTAGTTTAGCGTCAAATTTTCATTTCAATCGGTCCCCCCCCCCCCCCCCCCCATCTAAAACGCACATCTGATTTTTCTCACTATACTACGAAGCATAAAATGCGCATGTGCGGTACCCTGGAAATCAAAACTTTGAGAACGACCTTACCAAAGGTTGTTTGCAGTGCTTTTGCGGGGAGAGAGAGAATAAGTCTCTTACTAGGGAATATGCGGGAAAGTTTTAGGCAGACCTATCCCTATGGTTTATGTCACGCGACCAGCAACTAGTCAAATGCACGGCATCTGTCTTTCTCGTGACCGATTTTATATTTAACAGGTTAAATGGATGTGTCAAAAAAGATGCGGTTGCTTTAAATTTCTTGGTAAAAAGGAGGCGGTTAAGATAGGGATTGATTTTGATTTGGCGAAGCAATATCTTTTTCCATGGAAGTAGTTAAATGTAATGTTCAATAACAGCTTTTTCATGTGTACTCAGAAAGTTTAAAACTGGTAAAACAATGGCACATCGTGAGAAATGATAGTCTTATTAGAGTGGCAAAAGTCACATTCGACTGACTTTTCTGTCACATAAAAGAAAATGTAGTGCTCAGTCATTGTTACGGAATGTGTGATTCAGATGCTATCATTTGTTGGTGTTCTGAATGCAATCTCCTTAGATTTAAATAAATCAAAATTTATTTAAAACATAGAATCATCATCTTCATTTGATTGAGAAAAATTTAATGCTTAGAATATTCTAAGGGAAGCATGGAATGGAAATATTAATGGGAAACTTATGTTAAATCAAAAGAAATTATGAAAGTAGCTTTGTATCACGCCATTTCATCCTCCACACCTTTCATCATTTTTTCAGCATTTGTATCACACCATTATTTATTAGGCTTACGAAATTGTATAACAACAAGCTAATTCCTATTTTTTAATCCGAGTTTCTGAAAGCACTTTTCAGAGCAAATTGTTTTTATTTTGTTATGTTTAAGAGAATTTTTTTTAACATTTCAGTTTTTAAAATTGTAAAAAAAAATCCGTAATTTATTTTCAACTCTAGCGTGGGAAACAATAGTGAAAACAAAAAGCTCTAAAAAAATCGCTGGTAAAACATGCAAGTCATTCACTCTGTTTACTACAAGATTCATACGAAAAGTTAAAAGAAAAGATTTATCAAAAGTCTCAGAAGCTACAATGTGATATTCCTACTATGAGAAATGACTTAAAACTATATATTATATAGTTTTAATATATATTATATATAAATTATTATTATATATAATAATATTTATACTATATATTGTATATACAATTATAATGACTTTAAACATATTTTCCTTATATTCGCTTATGCTTTCCCATATTTTTTTTACGTGATCCCAATTGTAAATACAGGAATAGTATATATAAAATATTATTATATTTAATAATATTGATATTATATATTATATGTAAAATTATAATTACTATAAAAGTATTTTCCTTATCTTTGCTTATGCTTTTTCATATTTTTTTTATATAATCCCAATTGTAAATACAAGAAGAGTAATTTATCACTTTAAAGTTTCAATTAATTATGAATGAAAATAAATTTAACGAATAGATTTGGAAAGCATGAATGAAGTATTTTAAACAAACTGTATATAAAATTACACGTTTTGGAGATACATGAGTGCTATTTTGGAAAGATGTCCTTAGTTATTCGCGTCATGACAGAGTAAAATCTGTAGGGCCCCTAAAGGAGAACAAATTTCGGGGCCTCTTTTTTCTTCTTTTAAAACCGGATATCTTTACTGGTTTTTATATAAAATCTATATGAGCAGTTTTTAAACAACAAATAGTTCAGCAAACTAAATTTACAAAACATAGAATTCCAAATCACTTTCAAAAGAGTTGCTGTCAGTATCTCGCATGCAAGGAAAATTTAAAAACTGAACCACAAAAAAAACAATTTAAAAAAATGGTAATATATATATATATATATATATATATATATAACATTTTAACACTTCTAAATACGCAAATAAAAAGTCATATAATACTTTTAATACTCGATTATTAGGCTTAGTTATATTAACTTCCCGTTTTAAAGCAATACTAGGGCTATTTTGGAACGGACCAAGTAATTTTGAACAGTGGTCAGATGACGTGGACGACACCTGAGCTGGAATCCCCTCTCTAAACTTCCAAACCACACAAGCGAGGGGACCTTTGGCCCCGACGGATCAATTATTAGGGTGATGTGAGTCAGTCATCCAACTACAAAAGAATTGGATTATATTAATCTGCAAGATAATTTGAAAATATGAAAAAAAAAGAAACACCGTCAATTGATTTTAATTTGAATATGTTTGAGTACAGGGTCCTTATAAATCAAATGAAAGCATAAAATTAGATTACCTTGAAAACACTGCAAAACAGTATCGAATTTGTGGTCCCTCAAGACAATTGCCTTGACCACGGCATACATTCCTCTTTCCTTACTTCAACACAGCTCAATTTAACCATATAAACGGTTGATCGTTATGAAATCGAGTCTCGAACCTGTAATTTTCCTATCCTGTTACCCATATCTTTGATCCAGGCCATCAGCCATTTTAAATTAAAACGGTTTTCTCTATAATTTCTGATTTTTTATTTTTTCATACAACAGGATCCAACTTAAATAAAATGCATCATAATATCCACCACACATTCCTTTTAAATCCAGAATAATCATAAATCAAAAAGACTTTTTACTTTATTTTACTGCTGAGTAAAATAAAGTAGGAAGCAGCATTTCCGGAAAACAGATTATATCATAATTTTTGTCTTCCCGAAAATTCTTCGGCACTATCCCATTCTCCATCACAGTTTAATAAACAGCGATTTTCTTGAGTCATCAATTTGTTCTTTCTCCTCGAAAGATTGGAGTAATGAAGATATTTTTCAGGGGCTCTACAACATAACCCCACTAACCTAACTTCGTGACTAGAAATGAAATGAAAATATTAATCGACCCGATGGGAGGAAGACAGAATAAATGCTTTTCCGCAAATCCAAGCAACAAATGTTTGGCGCATCTACCAAAAGACCAAAAGTTTTGATTAAAAAAATAACCAAGCCAATCAATGGAATTATGATCAATAGATATGATACGAAAGCAGAAAGTTTGCTGACAGTTTTTGGTATAGATTCCGGATGATGTTTTTAGGGTGGAAAATTTTTACTTGATATTAGGATTTCTTGAAGATGGCTGCATTATTATTCTAAATCAGAATTTCAACAATTATGAATAGCAACTTTAACTAGGAAAGCTTCATTTTTTAAAGTAATGGTAAGTGAAAAAAAAAGTTTAGAAATTAATTTTTTTACTTTCATTAAAATCAGTAGAATAAGAATAGAAATTAAAATTTTATTTTATTTTTCAATGTTTAGTGCAATGTTTTCAATGTTAATTCTGAAGTGAAAATACTGCAATCATCAAAAAAAATTTTTTTTTAAGAATTTTATAATTTATACCTTAGTGAGTTCGAAGAAACATTTTTACATTCTTGTGTGCGAAGTTATGCAAAGAGAAAATATTGTAATTGTCAAAAAATTCGAACTCGTGATTTTGACGAATAGCTATGTTTCAGACCTCCTTGAGTCTGAAAAACACAATTTTGGAATTATGTTTGTCTATCTATGAACATGATGTTTCAAAAATGTTTTAAGTTAAATGGATGAAACTTGATATAAAGTCTTTATACCAAACTGATATATGTCCAATAAATTTTGCACGAAATCTATTTTCTGGGAATTTAGCTGACTGTTCATCTGTTCGAATATAAGGTAACATGATAACTACAAAATAAAGAGAGGTAGATGGATAGAATTTAGTGCACAGATTTAACATCTAAAGTGTAGATGGGTTTCAGACTTGGAGCCATATCCGTCGAGGGGTTGACCGTCTGTCGGTTTATATTTTCACAAACATGTAAACACGATGAGTCTAAAAATTACGATAACGCTATAACTTTCTGCAAAGTCTTAAATATGTGAAATTTGGAGCATGATTTTGTGATTACAATTTTCTGCGTCAAACTTTAGATTCAATTAGTTAGGAAAAAAAGCGTCCAAAATACAAATCAATGTTCTGGTGCTCTTGTGCATTAAAGGCATTCCAGCAATTAATTATTAAAAAAATCTCCAAAGATCATTGTCTAATAGGCAATTTCGTAAGTATTTTTCGACAACAGCATACGGTTAATATTACACGAGAAGTTTGTCAAAGTTTGCGAGAATGTTTCGGGGAGACCATTTCTGCTTATTGAATTAAATCTGTCTCTCTGTGGTTCTGTAAACAGGATAAAATAAAAACGAAGACATATATGGAAATGAAGTGATTTGAGGTCCTTCCACCAAATTTATTGGATTTATTGAAATTTTGAACAAATTTGCCTGTCTGTTAATCCGTCCATGTCCGTGTGAACATCATAACTCAAAAATGTAAATGGCTCTATGGATGAAATCAAGCATATAAATTTATCATTAAAATTGTAAGTCTGTATTAAATTTTGAACCCAATAAGTCTTATCACTACACTCTTGATTTGTATTAAATTTTGGATCAATTGGTAGAAAGGATGACATCCCAAAACCATATTCAGTTTTATTCGTTCCACTATGAATCACAAAACGCGTCATATTGTGTTATATCAGAAAGTGGAGGGGAGAACACACTCGATGGTTTATTTTTCATTTCTGGGAAATAATATAAAGCATCAACAGAAAAGAAAAAGAAATATTTTTTTTCCTGTTCTCGTAGAGCATCGCCAATAGAAAATGCTTTTAAAATTTTGGCCAAGAAACTTATTTTGGAGAAGTAAAATCTTCACTAAATATTTGGGCTCTTGGAAGATTGCTGTAGTGTTTTGGAATGAGTTCTAGCTCACATTTTTGCTGTTGAAAGTTATTTAATATACCGGCTTTTTAAATGGTGCTATTGAAACATTTTATAAAGTAAAATAAACTCCTGATTGGAACCTTAGCATCGAGTAACGAAATTTTGGCATTAAAAAATTGGAATGCTTCCCGAAAATATTTTTTTCCGTCTTTTAACATTAATAAGGAAAAAAAATAACAAAAAAATGAAATTATTTGATGTATTTGGTTAAAATTCTTATGAGATAGCAGATAAAGTAGTAAAATAATCTTCAAACCTAAATTCTTATTATCGTATAGTCCATCAAGTCCGAACTGATGTTTATAATTCAATGCTACAAGGCGAGGAAGATATTTTGCAATCTGTGTAGTCCAAAAGTCAGACAACATTAATGACTAAGTATTATGGAAATAAAGAAGTCTTTCTCTTCAGTTATGATGAAACCTTTGTTTCGCTTTAACCTCTTCAAGGTTATTGGGACATATGTGTACGTCCAGTTTTCTATAAATTACGAATATTAAAAATAAAAAAAAGTATTAAAATATGTGGAATGAAAATTCAAAAGAATAATTTTATTCCCCCCCCCTTCTTATTGAATTGTTAACCAATCATAATATAAATAAAAACCATTGTAGCATGCATGCATTCAGTTAACTAGAATTTAGCCAAAATTTTTCCATTTTCCTGCAGTAATTTCAGAGGAAATTATTCTAAAAGAAATATTTTAATATTGTCTTAAAATTCAAATTTCACCTTTTCAATAATATCAAATTCCTTGCTGAGCAATTTTTTTTTCTTTTTGTTATCAGTTTAAAAAATTTAGGGCAGACGATTTTGAAATATTGTAATAGTAAGAAGATTCTGATTTATTCTGCTACTATTTTTTTTCAAATTTCTCTTTCACGCCTTTTGGGATTTCTTTTTTGGTGTGGTTCTTTTTACATTTAATGATACCTAAAACCACGCATAGAAAGAAGAAAGAAAGAAAGAAAGAAAGAAAAAAGAAAGAACTGGTATAACCTTCAGTTTTAAGTGATTACAAATGAACAAGGCTCAACAACAGTCAAGCAAGTTGTGTGTATTTTAAAAGCAATGTGTATATTAAGATAATTTATGCAATTTTTTACATTAGAAATATTTTACATAAAAATCTTTTAATACCTAGCAACTTGGGATTATCAGCTAGTATAAAATAAAATAAAATAATAGTCTCCATTAAATTATTATTAAAAAACCACCGCTGTAGAGATTAATAAAAAGAAAAAGGATTTTAAAATTATAAATTTATGAAGTAATCTCTTAAAACTTGAATTTTTAAATCCCGTGTTTATTATTTGCGTTACTTTTCACTTCTTCTTGTACAAAGTATATAAAAAGAAAGTTCATAAGTGTCAAAATGTTCTACTTCGAGATCTTAACCATTCTCGTCATTTTAGATCATATTTATTTCTGAAACCCCTCTTTGTAATTGTATATTTCTGTTACTTTGCATCATCACTCAAAATCCAATGAGCTAGAATAATGAATTTTGGTACATAATATTGATACTTATATGGAAATTATAAAATTTTGGGTCAAAGTCAACATAGAATTGCATCCCTGTCTCTTAGTGTGCATATAAATGAGATAACTAAAAAAAAGCAACAAGCCTAGATGCAAGAGTTGTAAGATGTGATATTTATATCAAAATCGTATATCAGGATAATTTAAGATGAAATCGATTTAGAAGAAGAGATGCTGTTCCGATATGTATATTCCATTCTCGATAAGTATTCGATTCTACTGTTGCTTTGAGATCGAACTTTGAGACAAAATTAAATATAAAATGAGCCATATAGTGGAAGTATATGAGAAAGTTGAGAAGGGAACATTTCCACTGGTTTTATATTATTTTTGAATTTTAATTTGTATAAATGGAGTTCTGAATCATTTATAAATTAGAGAAAAAATTCTTCTTTAGAAGAAGTTTAAAAAAATTTTCATTCCAGTAAATATGTTTACAATTCCCACAAAATGATTTTCTGTTTCTCATATGTCTCTTTATTATTTTAATGTCACTTTAGAAAAATAATTAGAATGCTCATGAAATTCTTCCATTACGAAACCATTTCATTAGAAATGTCGGAAACAGTGTATTCTATACAAGATATAAACAATTATCTATATCTATATCTTCTGTATCGAAACTTGTAATAAAGATGAATGTGTGTATGTGCGTTGGAACTCTACAGGCCAGACCGTTTGACCTACAGCTACCAAATTTTGCACATATACTATACTTTAGAGGTAGGGAATGTGCACCTCGGAGCGATCGCTTTTTTAAAAATTTTTAATTTAAATCTTTATTTTTCATTAATTGAAATTTTTGGGTTTCATCGCGGTAACTTTCGAAAATTTAATAACACAACCATGATTTTTACATTAAAGTTGAAAAAATTATCTTTTTAAGGATACCAAAGTTTTAAATTTCTATTTTCAACGAAATTAAAAAACCCATCTTAACTACATTTTTCAACAATTTATTTCGTCTATACTTATAATAAAGCTCAATGTGTGTGTGTGTGTGTGTGTGTGTATGTTGGCGCTCTACAGGCCAGACAATTCAACCTACAGCTACCAAATTTGGCACGTGTATACCTTGGAGGCCGGGAATGTGCACCTGGGGGTTATTTTTTCGAATTTTTTACTAGAATTTTATTTATTTAAAAATTAAGCGAAATTTTGACGTGTTTCTGCTATAACTGCCGAAAATATTACCGCACAAAAAAGATTTTTACATGAAGTTAAAGATAAAAAATTTATCTTTTAAATGATACTACTGTTTTAATCTTAAAATTAAATTTCTATTTTTAATGAATTTTTAAATATTTTAACTATGTTTTTCAATAATTTTTTTCGTCAAAAATAAAAATTAAGATTAAGCACGTTTCGCATTCATGGGAAAAAATTAGCTTTTTTCAAAGTGTTGCCATCACATTGAATAAAGCCCCAATTAAAAATAAATTAAATCTTTTTGGAAATGAAATCTGCAAAAATATAATTTTCGGCACGTGTTTGTAGGAAATGAAACAAATATGAAATATTATTTTTTCTAAAAAATAAATTCAAGAAAAATTATTTTATGATCTTATACACTCTCTATACAAGGTGTTTATTCAGTCCCGGATCCATTTTGATATTTAATGACTCATAAAATAATGAAGATGTAAACAAACTTATGGCATTTATTGATGGAATAATTCATATATTTTCTTCTCCGGTTTGAATATTTTTACTTTTGTAAATATCGTCTGCACGTGTGGTTAATTTCAGATAATTTCAGTTTCCAGTCTAAATATCTGTACTTGTCTAAATATCGTCTGCTTATTAATTGCATTTTTCTCTCTTTTGTTTTTGGCAATTATTGAAATGTTATGTTTACTTTTGATGTGTTTGTTCTATGTAGTACTTTTGTATGTGATGTTTTATTCGAGCGGATATTAAGGAGAATGCATACACCACAAGAGAAAGCACAGATTTTATGGTGGTCAAAGAGTTAATTTCCAATCAACTAAATCACTGACTTTTAAGAGTTAATTTCCAATCACTTAAACTGACTGATTTATGAAAATTTTAATATCACTATTCAATAAAAAAAAGGATAATTTTAGATTTTCTATCGATCGCTTCAAAGAAAATACGCCAATCAGCGCGCAGGTTTCTCAAGATTAATTGGCCTAAGATTATGAAAATGGTGAGTTTTTCTAAATTTTTAACATTTAAAACTTCATAAATAAGTCTTAGTTGATCGTGGAAAATAGAAACATTCATTCATTTATTTAAAATTTGGTGTGTCCAGAATATTTCTCAGAATATAATACCTTACTGCATTAAATTTAGACTTCATAATTTTTGAAATATATTTATAGGCAGGAACAAAATATTATTATTGATTTCATTTCAATCCCTTTGAAAGCAAAACTAAAAACTGAATTTTATACTGAATCTCAGAAACTTTTGTTGAATTATTGTTTGAGATATTACATAAATTATGAAAAATATTTTGTAGTTAACATAAGACTTAAATACCGAGCGATTCTGTTTGCAATACTCACATTCAATAATAATAATAATTAATAAATAACAATAATGATGATAAATAAAATAAAACGCTTGGTTTTATTAAAAAATACCTTTATATTAATTGCAATTTCATCATTTCCACTTTAAATTAAAGTTGAAGTTTTGCCGGAAATGACAACAAATTAGCAAAATATATATAGTAAATTGAACGAAACGATCTAAGCAGTATAAGTTTGGTATGACTATCAAAATTTGAAGATTAAAAATGTTTTGTTTGAGAATCCTTTAAGGGACCAGTTACTTAAAATATTTAATTGAAAATTGTAGCGAGCGGTAATACTGGCGAACCGGCTGGTCGCCAAAGGCGGCTAGTAGAAAATAAAAATGAAATTTAACCTGCTGAGTACGTTTCGTGTGCATGGAAAAAATTAGTTTTTATCAATGTGTTGCCATCACATTGATAAAAGCTCAAATGAAAAAATAAGTTACCTGTGTCTGGAAAATAAATCTAGAAAAGTTTAATTTTCAGCGCTTTTATATTATAGAGCTCAAATGATAGAATGCAACAAAAATAAGATTTAATTGTTTGGGAAAGATTTTGAGTTTTAGTATCAACATTTCATTACAAACATCATTCATAATATATCGGCGAGTTCTTAAAAATCTTCGCTATATTTTGTAAGACGATCAAAGTGACAATTATGAGCTTTATTGAAATATCTAACTAAATGTCATTCTTTTCTCTTTTTAACAGTCTAAAAATCCTTCATTTAAAATTGATTCTGAAGGTAGTTGCCAGAAGTCTACAAAGCAATTTTAGCGCAGCCAAAGACAAAATTAAAAACCTTCGTGTCTTTAAACACACAATAAAGTTACAATTAATCACCTCCATGTAAAAAAGGGCAATGAAAATCCTTCAGCTACTAAATTTCTGGGTTTCTACTCCATCTTACCTTCGTTGATTACTAAAAATAAATTAGATTAAAAGTAAATGGGGACACTAAGAATTAACTACTTCCTTTGTGAAAATAGTATTCTAAGACAATGACAGATTCTCGGCATTCTAAGCGAATACTTAACTTCCTGTAACCATTCCTACTCGAATTTTAACCCTAGGTTCATTTCTGATTTTAATTCAAAGCTGTTGTCTACAATGTTGACACGTGCCTGACAATATTCATTTGCTTCAACCCGAAAATAAAATCTCTTTGAAGTTCTTAGCTGTAAGCACAATAAATAGCGAGGGCCAATGTTGTGCTTTGAGTTTTAGGAAAGAATTCGCTTAACTGGCTCAATCTGCCGTTGCCTTCAATCCGTGACAAAGCTGAACAGCTGGCAAATCGTCCTTAGCCTTGATTCACAGCACTGCTCGACAAATCAGATTCGGGAACTTAATTATGGTTAACAAAGTGAATGATTCTAGTCCAGACATAATAATTAAATGTTCCGAGAAGGTCCAGAAAGGTCAACTAGAGTAGGTGCTAATCATTAAGTTGTCTTCTACTCACTTGAATTAAGTGCTTCTGTGGGGTGCAGAGATTGGAGGAATGACTCTTAAAGCCAATTAATAAAGTGTCAGATCGTCATGACGAATTTAAGGAAAATGTTGTATTAAAGATTGCCTTGTGAAAGGTTATTCACTAATCTGATTCTTTCGCTGTATTATCCTTAGATAACTTTAGACTTTATTTACTTTTGTATATAATTCTATTTAATAATAATAAAAAAAACTTCATGAGGCGAGTTTCAGAATTTTATTGTTATTATTTTCATACTAATTTTTTAAGGTCCAGCTTGCCGGTGATTAAGTGATGTCGAACACATATTTTTGTTGTTGCATACTCCAACTAATTACTCATTTGTACTTTTCAATTATTTTATTACAACATTGCAAATATCTTATGAACGTAGAATGATATGGATTTAATATATAAAACACATAAAGGTAATATTTAGAGATCTATTTTAAACCGGCCATTCACTGATTCCATACTCATTCGACCATATTGTTATCCATATTGACCGAATTCCCTATCGAATAGGGAAGACTCGTGTTTGATTTTCCCTTTGTAGGGATTATTGTTACCCTAATTCATTATACAAGTTTCGAAAATCAGAGAATCGTGGTTGAGAATTCGATTCCATCAACGGCATATCATGTATCTCTAGCATAATGAGCATTCATCTGCTGTTGAGAGTCAAACCTCATATTAATGTGGTGTGGAAATTTAGATAGAGAGATCTTGGGCAAGAGGATTTTCTCGTCATTGATACGAAATCCATCCCAAAACAACCCTCGTGCAAATTACGAAAAGGAATTTATTGTAACTTCCAAATTAAAAACAGTCAAATTCTTAATTATAACTAGAAAATATTCATCTTTCAAGGATATGTGTAAATTCCCCAAAAATGAACAAAGTATTATTAAGATTTTTGATAAAATGACAACGGTTTCAGTGAATGTAAAAACAAGTTCCAAGGGTAGATTTTTATTTGTAAACTGTTTATGTTCGAAATATTATTTATGCATTATAAAAGTTTTCATTTTTTCTAAAACTTAAAAATATGGGGGGGGGGGGGAATTTTATGGGAATTTTCACGTAGTTCATAAAATACTATTTTAAAATTGCAATAATAATAATTATTGCTTATAAAATAAAAGATGAATAATAATAGAAATTATATTAAATTGGTAGCAATTTTTTTGCTGATATATTTAACAACCAAAATATTTTTTAAATTAATATTTTAATTGACGCACAATGAGGGTGACCAAATGCCCGGTTAGGAGCTCTTTTCAATAGAATTTCTGATTAGCTGGTGATTTCTGATTAGCTGTTTTGAAGGTTAAATATTGGTTGCCTTTTTTTTTTTTCAATATTATTCAGACAGAAATATTCATTCGATTTTTATAACAAATTTTCTGAACAATTTAATAATAATAATAATAAATTTTGTTCAAAAGGTACGAATAATTGAACAAAATAAGTTGAAGTAGTAATAAAAATATTTTAGATAATAATTAATAAAGTCAATGCTTTAATCAATTTTAAATGAAATGGAATGGAGAAACAAATGTTACATTCTGCATTCAACTGTCTAGGTATATCTCTTTTCAGAAAAATCACTGAGTGCATGATAGTATTCTAGCTGTTCAGAACGTTAAATTTCAGAAATTTGCATAATTTTTTTCTGAAGCTTCTGAAATTTCTGGCAGTTCACTGAGAGGTCAACTGTCTAAGTATAGGCCTTTTCAAAAGATTCTTTAACGTCATGAGTTTGCTCAAGCTGCTCAAGATGTTATATTTCAGAAAATTGCTCAATCTTATTTTTATTTATTTGCTCAATTTCCTGTGAAATGAAATAACAGAAGATTATCTTGCTCGAATTAGAAGATAAAATAAATACGTTAAAAAAATATTGATAATTGAGCTTATTTATATTCGCTGCTAAACAATAATGATGCGGCGTTGCTGCTTAGATTCCTCTTTCGTCATCTGGCCAAGGCTCAAAAATGCAAAATTCGTAGTAAAACAGCTCTTTTGTAACATTAAAAAGTGTTTATTTATCTAAAATGAATAGGTTATTAGGTCTCGGTTCATTATACCCGTTGTATCCTTATTTTGGAGATCCTGACTGTATCTTCTAAAGACTGTTTCAAAATTAAAAATTAGAAAAAAAATGGGTTTTATTACTGAATTACTTTCGTTAATTAAATGTATCCAAACCTTATAACCTCAAATAAATAATTTTGAAAGCCCCGCATTCGTTCGGAAACTTTAATGCTGCGCAATATATTTTCTCTCTTAAAAAATTGATAAACGTTAGATGCGAACTGCATTGTTTATTCTCAAATTTTATAACACAGTTATCGTTTTCGAAGAGCTATATACAATTAGTTCATTAATATTACTTATTAATTTTTTAAGTTATGATCTTTTAATGCCTTAATTTTTAAATGTTATTCTTTATTAAAATCACTTACATAATTAATAAATAATTAGTATTATTTATTAACACAGTTAAACATTACAAGATAAATCTTTACTACATCTCTTGTTTAAAAATTGCGGGTTTTTTTCTTGCTGCATAATTTTTTTAATCCGATTTTTCTGAACTCCAAGATTTGAACGATTTGAATTTTTATTGTAGTCCCATCAGCTTCGAATTCGCCAAGTTCAACTGTATATGTAAATTTTACAAAATGATCTTATATTTTCACGATTTCAAGAATAATTCCCTTGTTATACATGTAATTTTCTCCCACAACCAACTGAATAGTTTAAGTTGGGAACATCCTTTTATAAGTCTATTTGCATTAGAAATAATTTGAATGACCTTCCAACAAAATCGTACCAACGAAGTTTGTCTTTGAAAATCCAAAAAGAAAATCATCTGATTCTGTTTCGGCTGGCTGATTCTTACTGCTTGAGTGTTTTTATGAAAAATTAAAGGAAATGAGGAGAAAAAAGAAACAACTAATAATCTGGTCGTGAGTTTAGATAAAGTCACTAGGATGAAAAGTCAATGATAAGCATGAAAATATGAAATATCTCTTGCAAATTTTCATCGCATTCGAATGTTATTTTTCAATTTAAATTTGACTGCAATATTATATTCGCATGATAAAAAATGTAAAGAACTTTTAAACCGGGTAATTAAACTAAGCTTATTTTTCAGCCCTCTGTCATTTTTTGTATAAAAAAGGTAGACAGATAGATATTTTACGATGCATGTGAAGCAGAAAATTTTTTTTAAATTGAATTTCTAATATTTTTAGTCTGTGTGAATTAAATTTATATTATATTAAATTATATTATATGTATAATTAAATTTATACAAATTTATATTTCTGAATTAATACAAATAGTTAGCATTTGAAAGTTGAAGATTCCAAGGAAAAAAAAGCATCAAATAAATTTCTACAACATTTTTTGTACGGAGTGAATAAAGTATTTTCAAAGTAAGAAATGGGTATTTGTTGTTAACCGCTAAACTGGAAACATGACTGTGAAATTTGTTTGGCTAAAATGGCGGTAATCTTTCTTATTTCTAATGAATTTGTTCTAATGGATATCATTTTTCAAGAAATCTAAACTTGTACTGAAAGAATAAGAACTAGTTTACTGAAAGAATAAGAAAAGTAAAGAACTGTTTCCTTTTATTTTTACTCACGTAAGATGTGTTTCAGCTTCATTAATTTGTAGAAGAGTTCATTTAATTATCAAATATTGACAGAGACAAATTATCTTTAGGTTTAATTAGATAGGAAAACTCAGCATCTTTCTTCAGTTTTGTTCCTTTTGTTTATATAGTCCTCATTCAAATGAAACTCATCTCAATTAATTATTCAGTGGCGCAGCGTAGAGCGTTCCATTCTCCACTATTCGAGGGGTACGTCGTCGGCGATATTTCTGTGCTGATTTTAGGTTTTTAAAGCCAGAAGATGAATTAATGAATTTGGAAAAAGGCGAAAATAAATATTAAGACACAGGCATATCTTACACTCGTTACGTCACTGAGAATATTATCTAGATATGGAATGATTTTATGAATTTTGACTGATATTGAATTAGGATGTTTTGGATAAGGATATAATTTTTATTCTGAATTTCCATGCACGAGTCCACTCATTAAAGATAATAAGTCCGAAATGCACTCTGGTTGGTTTGTACTATATTGGAACTACTGTTTGGAAGTTGATACAAAATGTTAACGTACGAAACGTAACGTTAAATATACGAAAATGTTGATGAGAGCATTTTTTTAAATGCTTTATTATAACTTAATTTGCTTCAGATTTGTAAAAATAGAATTGAGTAATCGATTTTCAAGTCGCTTCTTGATAAATAAGAGTTTTGAAATTTTCCATACTTGTGCATTCTCGATAAAAATGCACTATTCAAATATTTCCTAGAATTATTATTTGTCAATCGATTAATTTCATAAAATTTTGATTCCCTACTATGGACGCCCTCTAATTGTGAATTTAAGAAAATTGATTACGAGGTTTCACAAAATATATAATAATGAAATGCAAACTGTGAAGATTAGTAAATAGAAAATAATTAAGATTAAAAAAATGCTTTTTAGTATTCTGATAAAAGCGCGTTTTCAAAAACTTTTATTAGATTTATATTATTTTAATATTATTTTTGTTATTTAGTCTGGAGATAGCTGTTACAAAACGCTGAAATAAATGTTGTCACCATAGGCTAAAACAGTTCATGAGCGAAACGTGCCACGGGTGCATTTGCGACACCCAAGTTTTTATTACCTTCCTGAGAACAGTCCAGCCGCCGAGATTTCATTCCTGCTAACCGTGTGAAATATTAAAGCGCAGGGCGATTGTTTGATGCAGTCACTTCCGAAAGCGGAAGTAAGAAAGGAAACCTTTTAAGGCTTGGGAAACAGGCGATACGGAAAGGCAGTTTAGCAAATGAAAATTCTTCCGTGTAAGGGATACGAAATTGAAGTGACGAATCCTTCCTTTTTGCTTTTCTTTCAGTGAATTACTGGCACTAAGTGAAAGATTAGTTTATTTACAACTAATGAATAACATACTTTGCGCATTTTAGTGCTTACGTTGCATGGATGTTTTTAAATCTTACAGATTGGAGGAATTCAAAAGGCATTTAGGAATGTGATTTTTGATGATCATGTATACTTTTCATACTTTTTTTGGGTGATGTTTTTGACTTTGTATCTGCTTTCAAAAGATTCAAAAGAAGACTGGATATAAGTCATCGAATAATTAAGTTTGGAACTTGGCTAATTCGATGATGGCAGTATTAGAATAAAAATGCGATTTATTCGAATTTGAATGAAAACAAATTGGGTCTAAAAATGAATGAAACAATGAATAAGCTTAATTAAAAGTTTTTAAAATCAAACTTTTATTATGATACTTAAAATTATTTTTAAATATAATTTTTCTTTTTAAACCTTAATTTATAATTCATTTTTATAAATATTATGAAATCTTGAAATCAATTTTTTAAATATATAGCCAAGTGGAAAATCTACAATGGAAATCAAAATTTAAATATATCAGTCAATTAATTTATAATGAATTTTTGAAAATATTAAAGTAGTGTATAGTCATTAAAAATGCATATGTGTTAAATTCACAACTCTAGAAGACTAAGAAATGGATTTAAAATATATTATAAAATCTCTTTTTTTATAAGCATTGAACAAGTCTAAAATAAAGACATATAAAAACAACAAATATAAAACTAAAAATGACTGTAAAGATTTAATTTTAATAGTTAAAAATAAATAAATAACTTAATAAACTAGTTGAATACACAAGCAGTATACTTCATTTTCAATATATAAAAACTGTATGACAAAACTTCAAAATTATCAATGCAATTCACAGTAGAGTGTTGAAAGATTTTTGTGAAAAGAATGAAAAACTGTTATCGCTTTTTTGATTGAAAACACTTAACAACAATAAATTTTAAGGCAATTTACAAGAAATTTTTTACAAGGGAATTAAGGGCTTGAAAAATAAGCACTTAGGAACATTGATTGCATAACATACAAACGTAATTAATTAAAAAAAACAATTCAGATAAAACAAATGCTATAGGATTTTTACTTTTGACTTTAAATTAACCAAAATAAATTCGAAATTATAGACAGTGCTTTTGAATTATGCTAATAGAAAAATTCAAAAGGCTTAAGAAAATACTTATGATTGATTAATTCGAATTAAAAACATTTTTATTAATTAATTTCCACTCTAATTAGTTGAGACATAAAACTTAATGGTTTAGTTTTAATTGGTGCTTAATTAACTCACAGTCTGAATACACACATTTTAGAAGACAATTTTGGTAATTTTCCGTAATTCATATGAATAAAGAGCAAATAAAAAAAAATCAAAAGTAACTTCGTGTTGCGTAGAAGATGTGCACGTGAATTTGAATTGACCTCATCGTCTATTAGAAAACATAAACATTCGAAATGTATTTTGAAATCAAGAAATTGTACCAATATTTGTCTACAAAGTAATTTTTCCAAAAGAATCATTAGAATATCCTGAAGCAATGAAATTCATTTAAAAACTTTTAAAAAAAGCATACTTTTCTTAGTACACTAAACAAAAGAAATATTTAAAGTATTCTTTAATTTTTAATTTCAAAATAATATTTTCTTGAAATCTTTATTAGTTGATGTTATGGACAAATAATAAAAATTTAATTTAATTAATGATTAATTAACAATTATTAGTGAATTATCGTGAAAAACGGGTAGAATACATAATTGCCAAACTCAATCACATTAGGAAATAAATGAAAAATCGATACCAAATACTCTCTTCTCAAACATGAACCAAGACAAGTTTTAGGAGATATGTTTATTCAAAAATGCATGATTTCAAAATTCGAAATTCATTTTCTCCTAACTTTATCTAGAAAGTCTTTTTTTCATTGAGAAATTATTATGGCACATAACAGAAAAACGATATAAAGCCATTCAGGAGCAGAGATATTTGATCTCGCATTCAGAAATTTGATTAGAATTTTATCGCGACTGAACAACGCTTATTGTTCTAGTACGTCAAACTGGCAGATGAAAGAGGCCTTTTTACTCGGAAGGGTAGACGTTCTGAGAGGAAAGACCATCTGGCAAAGGCAAAAACTAAAAACAATGTGGAATGAAATTTAAAAAAAAAAACGAAATAAAGGAAACATCCCTTCATCTCTACTCAGTTTAGTTAAATTACATTCTGTTTGGTACCTTTTCACGTTGTTGAAATAGAACGGGTTCAACGGAAATTTAAAAGGGTTTTTGACGTTGAACTCAGAATGATTCACAGAAACTTTAAAGAAAGTTTGTTTTAGAAGCCTCTGGTGATTTTACATTTCATCGATTGGGTAGTAAATGATGAATCATCGTTCTTTCGCTGGATCGTTCCAAAAATAAACGATCGTGATCGGCCGGAAACTCGGGCTACACGAATGGCAAATGTCTGTCAAAGCGCTATCGAATTCATTGTGACTTCTAGATGCAGCAGGAAGGTAGACGATTTCAACCCATTTCCTTAACATTCGGATGCGAAGATTTTCTCAACATCCGAGTCTACGGATGAAATGTTTGTAAACATGTACCTCAGGGTTAAATGTAAAGCGGAACTAATAAGCATATAAAAATCATCGTGGCTTTTTATTTGACACTTGGGGAAAGCAGTTATAAGTATGGAATGCACAGAGGGAGCTTGAAGTCAGGAAAGATATTTTTAAAATCCATAAAATCGTAAATAAACGAATAATAAAAGACAACAGAAAGGATGGAGAGCTTAAATAGAAATGATGGAAATGAAGCCAGATTTCTTTTTGTTATGAAATCTGCATTTATTCATGACATTGCTTTTCATTTAAGCCACCAGATGGCTCTCCGCTAGCGGTGAATTGAAGAGTAAGACAGAATGTTCATAGAATCACTAAATATGGAAGGATAGAATTCTTTTACAGAAACATTTCGGAATGATATGTGCCATGATGTTGTTATTAAACAATGATTTCCTTTTTCCAAGTCTCAGTTTTCTGCATTTGAATCTCAATGCATCACTTCCATACGTTCCTATACAAAAAATATTTGTTATATTGAGCTATACCAATACTCAAAGTTTTGCCTAGGATTTTAGACTCATCAGTGTTATAAATTCGTGTTGTATTTATTTCTTTTTCTTAATCCACTGGCTCCATTTCGGTTCTCCATGTTCTACTGTAAATATGACTTGTTTATATACGCTGGACCTATTCTTTAAATTTGTCCCATGATTTTTGAAACACCCTGCTTAAGATAACAAATTATTCGAAGCAGCTTCTTACAATGAGTCAATATATTATCTTCCATTCAGGAACACAATTTTTCACAGAATTTGAACAACATTTCTGTCAATGAGCTCTGTCGCCAGCTCAGGTGTCGTCCTTGTCATTTAATCGCGATTCAAAATTACTAGGTCCGTCCCAAAATAGCCCTAGTGTTGCTTTAAAACGGGACGTTAATATAACTAAACTAAACTTTCGGAATCGAATACTTATTTTAAAAATAAAAGTTTAGATAAAAAAAAGAATTAATTAATATACTCCAGGAAAAAGTAAGATTGTGCCAAATTAAATAAGAAAATTCTTATTTAAAAAAAAATTTTTTTTTGCAAATATGTGCTCTAATTTTGTTAACAATTAAATATCGCGCCACGGTTTAATGATAACCCCAAATCTAGTGCACCTGTATGCAAAAAGTTACGATGGTACTTTTCCATTTCATCTGGCACAATCTCACTTAACGTTTCGGTAATACATATTTTTAATTATTTTACTTTATGACAAATATAAGTAAAAAAAATTTAAGGCATTGCAATTTATATTACTTTTTAATGAAAAGCGTTTCAGATTTAGATACATAAAATTTTTTTTGTATATATTCCCTTTCTTACTGTTTTTCCTGTAGTGCTTTCTAAATGCATCTCCCACCCTTTTAAAAAATTAACAAAAAGAAAAATTAAAAATTTTTAACAAAAAGAATCATATTACTTGATTTTCTCTTTCAGAATTCTAAGTTTTCTCTCTCGTATCTTAATAAGTTATTTTCTTCACTAAAAGTGAGAATTAACAATTCTTTACCATGACTCTAATCAAGTTACCAAATTTACAAAGCGAAAAAATAAATAAATACTTGGGATAATTTTTTTTACTCTACTTGAAGACAACACGCGCCCGCGCTCACACACACAATGAATGATATAAGCATCATTTTTCAAAAAATAAAAGGAGTTCCCGGTGATGTGAACATATTTAATGAAACTGGACTTTATCATCTGAAGATAACAGTTCTCTTAACCTTTTGAAACTTTACAAAAAAAAAGTCTTAGTTTACAGTACCAATTTAATTTCGAATTTACTTGGATGGCTGCCTGGACTGAACCGACTACTTTTAATATTTTGGATTTACATAACACAGAGATAAGAATGCTCTTATCTTTGAGATATAATTTATATTTAAAACTGCCATTTTTTTTTTCTTCGCTGTAATTTTTTCTTCCAGTTCTTTTATCGAAATCGAAGATCAGGTCTATTTTTTTGTGTTTTGCTAAAGTGAACAAGTTTTCTTAATTCAATTCTGGAACGCTTATGTATGGAATAAGAGGGAGAAACCATCGAGTAGCGAAAATGAAATCTGGAGTTGCTGCAGGGGGTTCGGAGCGTTTCACATTAATAATAGCACGCATCTACGCATTATTTATTTATGATTATTTTCAAGGGAATTCATATATTGAACTGCAATTTATCAATATAACAGGGAAATCTGGCATTTGCTTCATATGTTCTAAGCATAGTAAAAATTGAGAATAAAAATTGTTTTTTTACCAACTATACCTAGTTAACATTTTTTAATTTTTAGTAAGAGATAGTGACATAAACACGTGGCATTTATACTACCGTTTTTTAAAGCTTTCAAGCTTGTTCTTTATTTTTGCTAATCCTCTCGATTTCTTATTTTAACCATGTATTAAAATCTTCACGTTCATGAAGTATTATTCCCACCGTTTGCATCACTCTAGGCAATTCGAACAGGTGAAAAATAGAATTAAAATGGCATAGTTATACAGTAAATAGTATGAGAAATTAATTTACATTGGGTATTTACCCAAGGAAAGTCTTTAGAATAGAAACGAAATATTCTAACATATTAATAATATGAATTTGTGAAGCCTTTTCCATTTTGACCCAGAATATTTCTGTTTTTAGAATATGTAAGTGGTTTCACACGATTAACGTTTTCATCACTTTTCACCACTATTTTCCTGATCTCCTTTGAAGTTATACATGCTTTTTATAAAACTTTCCAAAAAATTTTTTAATACAATTACTTAAAAAGTTGAAGTTTTAAGGAAAAATCTAATTAAAATTCATATAATATTTTTTCTTTAAATAATTTGTTTAAAGTAAGTGATATATAAGTCATAGAAGAACTTACTTTGAGAATAACATACACGTAAAATTTCAGATTAATAGGATCAGTAGTTTTTGAGATATTCTGTGCGCAAGTTTCATTTTTTTGCTTTGAGAAAAGCGATATTAAAGATGAAAAATAATAAAGAATTTGAATAAAGGTATGTAAATTAAAAAGTTCCAGAAGCTTAAGAACTGCCTTTAATTAGCTCAAGCTATTATTTTTGTTTTATAAACTTTTTGAAAAATATCTTTAAACTACAATTATAAAAAAATAAAATTTTAAGAAAAACAATTAAAATTCAAGTAAAATTTTTCTATGAATAATCTATCTAAAAATTGCTGTGTAAGTCACAATGGAACTTATTTTGAGCATGTGCATGAAATTTTAGATTAATAGGTTATGTAGTTTTTGAGAATTTCTGAGCCCCAAATTTCACTTTTTGTTTTGTGAAAAATGACGTTAAGATAGAAAAAGGATTTGAACAAAGTAATGAAAATTAAAACAACCCAGAAGCATAGACACTGACTGTAGTTAGCTGAAATTATTCCATTTCTTTTAAATTTTAAATTTTTGCATTAAAGAATGCTGCGATGGTATGTCTTTTGACATTCTGACAGACGCAGTTTCTATTTACATTTATTTGGTCTTTTAGGTTTTTTTTTCTCGATCACTTTAGAAGTTTTAATAACATCGTTAAAATTTTAGTACCAAAATGTTAAAAAAAGATGGAACTTCCAAAAAAGGTGGAATATATATTTTTAAAACGTCGAAAAATTTGAAGTGTAAGAGCCTTGAGATCCCTTAGTAAATATATCGCTAGTAAAATCCACTTTGCCAACAATGATTTGTGTTAAGAGCAGGATAAAAATTCAAACTGTAAAAAAAAGCGAAAAATATCTACATTAGTGACCTTTATCAACAACTTTTATCTTTTTCCAGAAATTTCTTAGATCTTTTTTGGATTATTGTTTGTGATTGTGTGAACATTCATTCAGTATTCTTCCGATTTTTATTGAAAAATATACTTAAAATATTTGTTTTAAAAAAATGGATTAAATACAGCAAACATTTATACGGCTAGAAAATCAGTATCACTGAAAAAAGTTATTGAACTTTAAAATGATGTACACATAATTTTTGTATTGTAAAATTTTTCCGAACACATCGCAGAAAAAGGCCAAAATTTGGTTTAAATTTTAATTAAAATTTAAAAAGAAGTTCCGAAATGCACATTCCCATCCTCCGAAGTATACATGTGCCGAGTTTGGTAGTTTTAGGTTAAATGACACCCCCCCTCCACATACACATTCATCTTTATTATGAGTAATGATGACTCATGAATACAAGTTATCCACTTTTGTGCACATTATTATTTAAGTTTATTCTCGGTGTTTATAAATATGAATAAACGTAACTAACAAATTGAACGTGATAAAATAAGTAGGAATCTAACCAATTGTACTGGACAACCGAGTTGAACTCGTCTGAAAATAGAGATTGTCAGGAGACAATGGGGGCTCACTTATATTCGTAATACTATCATTTATTTTTATAAAGAGCAGATAAAATTTTCAAAATAAATAAATAAATGAAATAAATGTGATGAAACAAAAATGTTCGAATTTAATTTTTGTGATTATATATGAATTAGCTTGCTAAATCTAGAAATGCAAACTGTTGAACATATTTTTCTCAGAAGCTCACTAATATTATGAATCACATGGAAGGCATTTATAAATGAAAATTTAGCGACAGTTGATGATGCATTTAATTTTTTATAGTTCAAAATTTTATTTCCATACATAGAACGGTTTAATTTACTTTAAGTTTTATCATTCCAGTTTGATGAAAAAATTGCAGATGTTTCAAAATATGTTTTTTATTTGCCTAAGAGATAACACTCACGATACTTATTCAAATTTTGTATCATTCTTTGAAGATTATCAAAAATTTATAGAAAAATGTGGCTTTCGACAGGTTTTAAAAATCGTTTTGGAATTGTTTGTAATTTTTCTAACACGCTTTGAGACTTAAAATTAGTTTTAAATCTCATCATTAAAACAATAGAAGAAAATCAGGCGATCGAATATTTGATGAAAAAATGAAAGCAATTTGAATTTTATTGTAACAATAAAATATATTATTAAACATACTGTATTATATTTTTTAAAAACTGACAAAATTTAGGAAAAAATTTGCACAACTAATGTAGAATTATTGAATTTTTTTTAATGTTTTGTAATGGTGCAAAAAGCATTTTGTACAATTTCAAAAAGAAAAAAAATTCTAATACTAATCTGAGTGCTTGTAGTATTCCAGGTCTCTCACAGAAGATGTTCTGTGTCGCATAAAACTATTTGCTGTATTATTTATTTGGCTAAAAAGGGCACAGGAAAATTGTTTTAACAAGGTTCTTGTTTTTCTAGCTCACATACAACTTTTTGGGGGCCCATATTGTCTTAAGTGTAATGGATCCCCTGGTCAAGCTAGCGACTTGGCCAGTCAGCCACCGCTGTACAAAGTGTTAATAATATCCTAATATTTTAAAATTTTCAGAATTTTTTTACAAATTTATTTAGCAAAATATGCTACATGTTTGAGCTAAAAACATCATTTTAATCGACCTAAATAATTCAACACTCCTCAGCTCAGTTTGCTTTTTAGAAATCCGCCAATAAATCCAAGACTGCCTGCCTAATTTGGAACGTAGGTTCAAAGGACGGATTGATTTTTTCAAAAATCAGGCACGACTAGGACTTTGAATTATTCTTTTATCAGACCTCGAAACAACATTTTATATTCAAACATTTTTTATTGAATATCATATTAACATTTTTTCATAATGAAATATCTTTTATTCTAATATGGGTTACTAACATCTTTTTAATCGACCTATCCGTAGTCCCTCTCAACTCAGCGGCCTAGTTTATTAATTGGAAATCTGCCACTGAATCCCGGATTGCCCAGTTAATTTAGTAGAACGGTTTGATGAATAGATTAGTTTTTTTTTCAAAAATCTGATACTATCAGGATTTGGAATTAACATTTATCAAAACTCTTGATGACATTATGCATTCAACACCTCGTATATTATCATGATTGTTTTTCTTGAAAGAAATACAGACGAATCAATTGACGGCAACGAACCCTTATGAAGCTCAATAACTTGCAACCGAAGAGTGAAGATATCAGCAATCCCCGAGTGCAAAGTACCTAGCCTATATATTTTCTTAGCATAAGAATCTCCTTGTTTTCCTTTTCATCTCATGATGGATGGGCCGACTGTTGAAGTACTTTTCTTCTCTTTCTTTCTTTTTTTTTTCTTTTTTACAAGTATAGGGAAGGAAGGTAGCGTGATGGAAAAAGCACACCCCAAATAACTTGCGTAATGTCTGGCATTCACTCAAGAGTTGCTGTAATTGTAAGATTGAAACGATGAGCCATTCTAATGAGTTCACGTGAAAATGGAACCGAAAAATAGGTGCGCAACCGAGAAAAATGACCTGTAAAAGTAAATACAAGAATAGTAACCGGAGGGGGGAAAATTGAATGAAAAAAATTAATAAAGTAAGTGAGATCAACGACAAGGAAAAGAATGCTTTGTGATAATAATACATTTTTATGCTGATAAACTTTGCTGCAAAAATGTATGAAATCGTTTGCGATATTTTAACTGTGAATTACCATGGCAATAACGTTATTGTATGTCACGTGACTAAAGTTGCTTCGTGTAGCGTTCAACAGTTGACACATCTCTAATACCTGTTCTATACAAAATAGAATAAAAGCAATCTTATACTTTTTAACATTGCAATTTCCATGAAAGAAAGTGTTTTTCGCGCTTTATTTACTATCTTAACTTCAGACTTGTTGGCAGGGTTTGAGGACCAAAGTATGATGAATGCTACACCCAATTCCTTTTTAGATTTATTGCTTTCATGACTCAGGAAGCGTCCCCTGGATGGCATGAAGCAGTGTGTAAATTTGGAAAAAGATACCAATGAATTCTTCATCAACTGATTATTATTCCAAAATGTCAAAATTAGGTTCGAAATAACCCAAACGTAGTTCTGAAACGAGACACTAATCTAAATTAAACTATAGATAAGATTCCATTTAATAGCTGATGAAGGTTAATCTGGCACAGACCTGGTCATTCTGAATTTGATCCCAGTGATGAGAATAGCTTTTGACACAACAACCAACATTTCATGCCAACATCAACATGAGAACATTTGACCCATGATAAATCTAAGAGACTCCGGGTTAACATTTTAGCAACACATTTGATGGAATCAAGAGACAGCATACTTTGGCTTTTGGCTTTATTTTGTTTTGTATCGACCACCAGGCCTTTGATGTCTTGAATGAAAAGAAGACATGAATTTATTTTAAATAAATGTAAAAAGTCAATGGAAATTTAAAGTATGAAAATATTTTCTAGAAATATATGCATAGATACAAATTATATATATATATATTAATTTGTATTTTTTTAAATGTAATTTAAAGATGGTGACTATTTTTTCATTAACATAAAATTATTTTTTCGTATTTTAATTCATGTGGGACGGAAAAAAAAAGGAGAAATTGGTTGTGAGCAATTCGGAACTTTTATACAGTTTATTTAACTTTTACCCAGGATTTCTATGCTAAAGATAAAAATTAAAAGAATTAATAGCCCATTTTACTCCTACAAATTTAATCCATAACTAAAAATATGACTGTTATTTGTTTCTTTCTCTTACAAAAAGCATGCAAAGAATAAATATAGTTATTGGAAGCAATTTCACCTCTTATAAATGGCTGCACATTTCTTGTGTACAACGATAAAAATAAAAAAAATCAAACATAATACAGAAGGAAGCTTAGATATGTAATAATTGCCTGATGTGAATTCCCTTGATTACATGTGGAACATCCATGCAGCAGGACGTTTCACACCAGTTAGCTCACAGCATTCGATAACCCTATGTATGATTGGCCAAGAGGGTATTTAAATTTTCAGAAATTACTTTTTATTTTCTCGTATGTGAAGTAAGTATACAAAGAAAAAAAATATTGTAATCGCCAAAGATTTTGAATTCGACATTTTGACAAATCTCCAAGTTTCAAATCCTCCTGAGTTCAAAAAATACATTTTAGACTTTATGTCTATCTGTCAGTCTGTCTGTGAACACGATGACTAAAAAAAGTTTTGAACTAGAGGGAAGAAATTTGGTATATGGAATGTATTTGACGAAATTTGATTTCTGTCAAATTTTGAACGAAATCCATTCTGAGGTAGGCTCTCTCTCCGGCTGTTAGAATCGTAATTTACACGATAACTACAGTTGAAGCTTGATTAGAGAACGCTTGATATATATATATAAGTTGGCACACAGATTTATCATCTAAAGTTTATGAGTGTAACATATTTTATATCAAATCCGCCGAGGGCTTGACTATATGTCAGTATTTATATTCACAAGCACACAAACGCGACAACTCAAATACGTAATGACTTAAATATGAAAAATTTCGTCTGTGATTTTGTGACTACAATTGTAGTTCTGTGCCAGATTTTTGTTTCAATCTCTCGAAAGAAAGACATTCAAAATACACATTCAGTTCTCTGTTGCTTGTATATTAACCGCACCCTAGGGACTAATAAAGAAAAGTCATATCACTGACTCTCCGACCCGCCCGAAGGCAAACGGATAAAGAAAACTGAATGACAGGACCTCCGCAACAGCAACACTGGCAGGAACTGTGATTGAGTCCTAAGGGCCATCACCGGCCACGGTACAACCCTTCCCGAAGGAAGTAAGTCCCGTCATCAATGGGTGGAGCCAGATCCCCCACCTTTTTGTGTACCTTCCAGGGTGGCAAGATCCAACCACCATATCAGAAGCTTCTCATCCTCATTTCTAGGTGCCGCCCCCGGGGATGACAAATAAAGGGGGGGGGAACTCTTGCTGAAGATCACGCTCTAATAGGTTGTTTCGTGTAACTGATGTTCACTAATAGCATGAGTATGCTCCAATAACAGCAATATAACTTAAAAAGAATGATGAATGTGATGATAAAGTTTAGTAAATAAACGTTCTTTATGTACGTATAATGAACTTCAATAATAAATCGTTCAGGTATGAAGAATTGAAATTCTATAAACACTCTGTAACAGCCTTTATTATAACACGTGGATTGATATTCAGGATGTTCGTGCGAGGATTTCCGCTTAATTGACAACTCCGTAAAAATAGAAACTTGGTTAAAGCAGGTTATTTCGATAAGTGATTGCATGGGGACGAGGGCACTGTGATGAGATACATTATTCATCTGTTCTAGTAAAACACATTGCGGCCATCACATTTTTTTTTTTTTTATGGACAGCAATGTGGGTTCGGCTTTCTATTTAGATTACAACCTGAAACTATTTACAATGCATTAATCTAATCCGTAGGCTGTTAAAATGGAAAAAAAATTTACACTATATTTTGTGTATGTGTGTATTTAATTTTACACACTCTTGAAAAAATAAAATAAATAAATAAATAATTTATTAATTATAAAATACATATAAACTAATTGATTTATTAAATTAATTTTCAAATATATTAATAGATTTCTTATAATAAGATGGTCTTTTAGTTTATTTTTTGGGAATTAGTTCGAAATCTGTTTGATGCACTGAACTCTGAAGTTTTCTTGTTCCAAATCTTAATCTTAATATCTCAAGTAAAGTCGAAATCTATATTTTTAAAAGGTTTAATTTGAAATAAGTACAGTAAAAACACCTTTTATAACTCTTTTAACATCGGAACTAAAAGCATTTTAAACTTCCTAGTAAAATTAGTTGCAGAATTTTTCTTGACGTCTACATTCTTTTTGAAATTTAATCAAATGATACTCTTGGTCTATTTATAATACAAAAGTCAAATAACATAAATTATTATTTTAACAAAATGAATACATTTCAAATGCAAGGAGTACTATTTTTCAAATAAATCCGCAATATTTCAGATCCGGAAGTTACTTTCTCGACTATTGAGTTTGTTTATTTTAGTATATTTAGTTTATGTATATTTAGTTCCAAGATTTAATAATAACCGAGGGTAGATGCGATATTTCTAAATTTGATTTGATGTCCTCTTAATGTTGGTAAGTGCCTGGCAATATACCAATATGTCACACCGCACTGTTTAAGAACGGTGATTAATTTACTTCAAAGCGAAGTGGCTCTTTCACCCTTTTGAGCAACATTAAAATATCGATAATACTTCATACATGTACACCAAGGATGTCACACTCTAGTGGCAAGACAGACCAAATAAACAAGATCCAGGTTTATAAAAGTCGCACTCTCCCCTTTAATTATTATAAATATCTAAGCTTATTTCGAAAAAGCAATTTAAAATAAATAAGACCAATCATAAAATTGTTTTTTTACTGACACTTGGCATCTCTTTTGAGCTGCCATCTTTCCTACTTTGAGGGATTTCTTGACTGCAGTGGATATTTTCAAAATTAATTAATCCAAAGTGACTATCAGTAATTATGATCTAAAAAAGATTCATTTCTTTTTATAAGACATAATAATTGAATGATAATGAAATGTTTCAAATCGCGATTCTTCTCCAAATTATTTTATCCTAATGATACTGAACGAGAAGCAAGAAACTTTAACATTTTTCAAGACTCAAAAAGCCATGTCGTCCCTGTTACACCAAAATGTCGCAAGTGAAATTACCAAAATATTTTATTGAAGCAAAATATTAGTATGGATGTGGTATGTGATTGTTGTAGGTTGTCACAAAATACCGTATGTCTCTAGTGATTTCTGTTGTTATTTTATAAAGTTCATTTTGCCTATTTAGCGAATAAGAAATTAGGGTGTGCCAGGACATTTCCGATCTGGAAAAAAGGCAAAATCTAGGCAGTGACGGATTTGGAGATTTTGCGATTCTAGGCAGTGTACAATAGCCAGTGGCCCCATTCTTTGGTTAAATTAGTTAACTTAGTTAACTTTGTTTCATAGTTCAGCGCAGTTTTAATTTTACCTACATGTTATTCGCATGCTCAATTTCGTATGTTTTGTCCTAGTATAGTTTTTAATATGTAACATTTTGATATGTGCAATGTTGTATGTCATTCTTTTGGGGTTTATTCTGTAAACTTTGCTTTTGAAATAGAACTTCTTAAACTTTTCTATTCACTGCGCCTTTGCAAGGTCGAGACACCACGCATGCATACAAGCAAAAAACGAAAAAAAAATGTTGAAGTATTAACCAAGGAAAAACAAGGAGAAATTTACTTAAATATTTAACTTTGAAAATTTTAATGGAATGCTTCAATATTATTTTCCTTACTGATTAGCATTTATTTATAAATTTTAAAGAATCGACCTTAAAAAAAGTACTGACATTGTTTTCGTAACCTCAAGATTTGTTTGCTCGACTCGACTTGGGGTTGACACGAATAGTTTAAGAAGTTCTGCTCTAAAAGATGAATAAACCGCAAAGAATTCAGGTTTCCTTCTCATTATTCAAAATATACTATAAAATAAACTAATAACACTTTTTTCAAATGCAGGGGCACAATCTGTACTCGAGCCAGGAACAGCTGTGTGTCTAATCAGATCAGAAAGATTCGTTCACAAGAGAGCTTCGAAAACAATTTTACACCAGAAATAAAAGTGACAAGAGGTTATATATGCATTTTCCCGCCCAGACAAACTTTTCTTTTTCCATCCTTTAGAATGGGATCATTCTAGAATTGGGATATATTGTCAGCGTGCCAGGTTTCATTGTTGGCATTTGGCCAAGCAATAATTTCATTGTTAAATCACCCATCTGCTAATTTATCATTTTTATTCAGGAAAAAAATTGTCAAGGAACTTATTTATTGACCAGCCATGTACACATAGAAATTTATTAAAATGATTAGTTTGATTTACGTCCCATTTTGAATGTACACTTATTTTCTTGGTGGTGGACACTGTGATATTGAATTGTTTGACTCGATTTGTTAGATTAATAATCGAATCAGAAGCTACATTTGAGCTTCTGGAATCGGCCAGTGTAATAATGAAATATTTGATTTGAATTTCTGGATTAGCATCGGAACTTACACCAACCAATTTTAATTAGATGACGACCAGTGTAACTCTTCCAATCTTCCACACCATGCCAACATGAAGAATTCCTGCCTACAACGTCAAATCAACTTATATAAGGTTCGCTTACATAATTTATTTGCAGAAATGCGTCTAGAACTCGTAACCCTCCAATATAAAATCTGAGTCTTTGCCACCAGTTCTCTAAGAACTACAGAAAGCTCTCATTTGGAAAACGAGTAACGCCACATTAAATTTTGAAAGGATACCATTTAGCTGCTATTAACTCGATATTTTAAAAAATTAATATTTTCTGCACTTTAGTATTATTGACGAATTTTATTGTCTGTTTAAAAGACTTCTTTCACAGTTGGCGTAAAAACGATAATTCAATGCTGTATTCCAAAATATATTTTTTCTTCACGATATAGAATTATAATAGCCTGAATATTTCAATTATGAAAAGAAAAATGAAGAAAACGTTTTAAGAATGTGCAGCAAATTCAGTGCTAAGATAACATTAAGGCAAAATGATTAAAAAATAAAGCCATTAAAAATTAGGAGAAAAATAAAGAAAATAGGAAAAGTGCTGTTTCTAAGTTTCCCAAGGATTACGGAAGATTGCTTACATCTGCAGCTTAATACACTTTTCTTTATTTTTCCACTTTTTACTTTTTCATCATGCGCTCTATCCAATTTTAGAAAAAAATCTAAGTTGTAAGGGTAACAGCTTTTCCAGTTGCTTCTCCAAAAACTGTTACTCTTGGATTAAGATGGCTCTGAATTTCGTGTTTGAAATGTTCTTACAACCAAATGTCCACCATAGGTATAAAATGTATTAAAAAGTGCTAATAATAGACAAAATAATATTTATGGTGAAATAAGTGTCGCTTACAAATATCCGCTTTTAAAAAATATACTTCCTGAAATTAAAGGAAATTTTGTAATTGGTGTTTCATTCTAGAAAAAAAGTTACGTTCTTTTTTTTTTAATGAAAAATGATTGTTTCTAACATCTTGGTATTTTCTTACACAGCCCTCTACTATAGAATTATAAGAATTTCTATGCTAAAAAGCTTCTTTTTATTCTTTATTTTGTAAATTTCTAGTCTGGTTCTATTATCAAGAGTAAAAGTGAGGAAATAAAATATTTGCGATCCTCTATGGTCAATAGCATGGTCATTTATTGTTTATTTAGTGACATTAATATGCACCAATTTTAAGTAAATGCACTTTTTGATACAGAACATTCTGTAATTCGTTTTTCTCTCAAGAGACAATACTTTTTCCATTTTTACACATTAAATTTTTTTTCATGCTTGTACAGATAGAATTCTGTAATCAATTTAGCACTCACTTTCTATTGCCACATTTTTAAACTTTATACAGCTGCGTATTCTCAATAATAATACAACGATACAATTAATCGATAAATATGACTGAATTTTAATTGCATAACATGGCGACAAATAAAGTGATTTTGGAAAAAAAAATATTTCAAGATTTCATAATATTTATAATAATGAATTATAAATTAAATGTTAAAGGGGGGGGGGGAATAAATGAAATAAAGAATTCCACTGTTTTTACGTAAAAAAGTGTATTTGGTGTGTTTTTATAAATTATTTTTATCACATTTATTTTTGAGAAATGTTACTTTACTTATATAAATGTTACTTTTTCTTTTACATTAAAGCACAGTTTCTTTTTTGCATTAAAATCAGAAATGGTTATTTCTAACCATTTGGTATTTTCTCTCTTCCTCATTTTTTTTCTCCTTTGGAATTTCTCTTCTTAATGTTCAAACGCTATAAACTAGAACTATCAAAAGTTCAGCACTGAAATGTCCGCTCAGTGCTATATTCTACTTTCTATACTTAAAAAAAAAAAAAGATTTACAAGCTGAAGACATTACCAGGTGTAAAAGTAAAAAAATAAGAATCTTATGATCGTCTAGATTTGCTGCAGGACAATATGAGCTGAAGCGGAAATTAAATCAACACATCATCAAAAGACATCTAATCATTGCATATGTTTTATTCTTTCTTTTACCTTGGCGAAAAGACGCAGATTTTCAAAGTAAAGGATAAAAAGTAAAGAATGCTGAAGTTTCTTTTTCTTCCTTTATCTAATAATTGTCAAATATATAATGTTGATCGAATTTTTATTACTTAATTTTAAGACTAATTACAGAAATGTTGAAAATCGGCTTTCATTTGTATTTTTACTTTAGGTGTAAACATTATGCAACTGACTGTAAAAATTCTGCAAATAAAATATCGCATCTCGATGAATGACGCTTTTCATGTTTCTATACGAATTTACGAGTGCTGAAAGGATTACATGAAATTATTTTTCAACCATATTTCAGCTAGTTCTACCTCATTTTCGAATGAAACGCGAAAATTTAATTCTTGGAATACTGATAATTGTCATTTAAAACTAAACTCTGGCAATTATGCTGAATAATCTGTCAAGTCCTTATAAAATCTTTAAGTTCAAAACGACATCTCGTATATTCATGGAAGTAATATGTACCTGTAATAAAGTAACTATACTGTGTTTATAGAGACATGTTACAGCGCGCCTAGCGGCGTAATAAGAAAGTTACAAAAATAAGTAAAAAAATAAAAAGGAGTAGAAAAATGTACGCAAACTATAATAAAAACACACGAAAAAGTTTTATTTACTTATCTGTAATATTGACGGAAATATTTGCAATTAAAATTACGAATTTTCAGAATCTTGAGGAAAGGTTCATCCTAAATTGAAAAATTTATTCTCCTGTATTATCATTACAGTTTTTTTCTAATTAATTAAACGAAAATATTAATAAAAATCTGAAAAACGCACTTGTATCTTCAAATTGTCCCTCACATTTTTCAATTTTAGGACGAATCCTTTTTTACGTCATCGAAAGTTACTATTTATAGTTATAATTTCAATCACAAATATATCCGCCATTTATACAGATAATTCCATAACTCCACGAAACCTTTTTATGTGTTTTTATTATGGTATAGCATCCATTTTTTTAAACTGGATTTTTTGGCTAGAAACTTTACTATAAGTAGACGTTATTTCCCTGGCTATACGAGACGCCGTTTTGAATTTAAAAGACTTAAAAGGACTTTGCATATTACACTGCATATCTGTTTCTTATAGATACACTTTGATCACATTCAGATCTATTTAAATGGACGTACGGATCCCATCGATATATTTTTTTAAAATAAAAAATGAGCATTAATTTTTCACCGCTTTATAAAATCACGAAAAAGAACAAAGGTGTTGAGCGTTATTTCACTCAGAGGAAAAAAAGAGTTTTCGGCAAAAGAACATTTTTTCTTGTGAAAGACTCGTAAGATAGTTTGAGATTGAAAAATTTTCATAAGACTTTAAACAAATTCCAATTATTTCTCAAACTTAAAAATAGAAAAAAAGTTTGATGTTTAAATAAAAATTGTAACTGTAAATTCTGAGTAGGCAAATATAATTTATTATTTTTCTTTTTGAGTCAGACAAATTCTCCTACATGATAAAATCAAAATTAACTTTCAGTTTTACTACAAAAACGTGTTGCGTTTACTCTGTGTTTTATCAAATACAATACAAAGTAGCTATGCACCTTCATAAATGTCATTATTCTTAATGTTTTACTTTTTTTTTTCGAATGGAACGTCTGCCTGAAAAAAAAAAGCACTGCAAACCTTAAAGGTTAAGAATTGGAAAAATTTGAAGAAAGATAATCAGCGTGGGAGAGAATTCTAAGGAAGATCAATACCCACCCAGGACTGTCGTATCAGTGAGGAAGACTACTTTACATGTTTTAATATTGTTTATGAATTTAAGTAATATAATCTACTATGCTTTCCACTCCAAATAGTTACAAATGAAGTTACTTCCAAATAAATTTTGATAAACATGCCTCTGATATATTGTCTTATATTGAACCATGTGTCAGCTAATTTTTAGATTGAGACTTCTAGTGACAATGGGCTTTTTAACGTTATGGTCATTTAAAAAAAGGAATAACAATATTTTTCCAGTTTAGAAGGTTCCCTTTCTTCTGAAACAATAAGGTAACATGCTTCTGTGACATACAATAAACCACCTTCTTGAGGTAAATTTATCACGATTTTGAAATACAAATTTCGTTTTATGAAATACTGTCAAATTTTGATAAGAATATATATATCGTATAATTTTAGAAGAGATTATATTTTAAGATCGTTATTTGTCGCAACAAAAAGGCAGGGATGATTTCATGAAGAGGTGAATGATGTATTTTTTAAGTTTAGAGGATGAATATTTCTATAGGAATATTAATATAATGAAATTCTGTGACATGCACTAAACCACTTTCTTGATGTCAGTATGTCACGATTTTGGAGAAACGCACTTAAACATTGTTATACAACTGTTATCTTTTACCAGAAGCTTTTGCAAGAGTCTCCTTGGCATGTTCCCCTATTTCGAAGGATAGGTTTACTTTATTCTCACTTTGTTTTAGCAATATTAGTAAATCCATTTTCTATTTTTGTCTTTCTAAGTGTCGAGTGAAAACGAACGACAACTCTTTTTCCAAGACTTTTGAATCTTTTTAAGGGTCTTCATGTTTTTGCCTTTCAATTTCGTCAAGAATCCAGATGACAATTTCGCTTTTGGGGACGTAACATCATGTAGGTGGATGTCGCAATTTTCCTTTGGGTGGCTTGTATCCAGAAGGTGAAACAGACGCGAACGCCCGCACACTTTGGCAACTGTTCTTTTCAGACGAAAATAACGTCGCCAATCTTTCTGCCAAAGACTTCTTCCTCCAGGGTAGAGGAGGAAAAGTAAACACGTAGTAAAGATGAGACTTGGAAACAACTGGGTAGAGATAGCGAGAAGTCTTTTCCTCAGAATGAGAGATTCCTGTTTAAGTCAGCAAATTTTCACTTCCTTTTCAGAATAAGTTTGAAACTGGGACATCTGGAAGAATGAAAAATTGTGATACCGGACAGACTTCTTTCAACACCCTAACTCGATCTATTGTTTTGTAAAGAAAAACTATGATCGTGAGTTTCACTGGAGATTTATTTACACAATATGCAAATCCTTGTCACGGATCGTTAGGTTAGGTTAAATAAACATTGCGTGAAAATGGCACTGCTGGTTAGTAAGTAGTACATCTGTCTCAGTAGGGGGAGTTCCTGGAGTAGGTGAAAAGTTTCTCTAGCCTGTTTCATATAGTTCAGATTAATAAATTTAATAGTTAAAAGTGTTTTTAATGATTGGCCTATAAGACGAATAGAATATAATGAATTTTAATATGAATGATGGCATTATCTTTGCATCTGGTCAGTAACGACACAAGAGGATTATTTATTAGAATTCTAATTTAATTTCACACCTTCGTGGGTTTGTTTTCAATTTTTTTCTTGTATACATAGTAATATATATATATATATATATATATATATATATATATATATATATATATATGCAAAATCTCAAATCTCATACCAGTTTAATCTGATCGATGAATAGTTCGGATAGTTCTTTCTTTCTTGATGTTTTAAATGTAAATAAACTTTCTCAATAGGATCGCTAAATGAGTTTTTTCAATGTCTTTGGAAGCACAGACGAATGAATTTTTTTTGTTATTGTATTTATACATTATATACGTCTACATGAATGCAATTATTTCGCCATTTCGATGTATGAATATCATTAATACTTTTAAAATAAAATTTATCTACAGTTTTAAGAGGCTTTTATCATTTGTGAATATCATGAAGTATGCAGTCCAATTAAATGATATGACGGGTGATTAAATGATATTAAATTCTGCTGCTATATGATGGTAATTTTTGTTGTAACCTTTAGTACCTTCAATGGTCATTTATTAACCTTTTGAATAGTAATTTAAATTCCTAAAGGGACGCTTACCAAATGAAAATATTTCTTCAAGTGAGCTCCTATTATGTATCAATGTTGCTGGGGAATCGTTATTAAGGGTACGGAATTGATTTTTAAATTAATTATTTTCCCTAAATGGGTAATTCAAATAGTGTATTTAAAATCACATATTAGCTTAGAAAAGCAACTACAATTCACAGACAATATTCGGTTGTTTGGGTATGCCAGTATGGGTATGACGTTAAATTGGAATTGAATTGAAAAGCATCAGATTTTTATAAATATTTTAAAGGAGATTATTTTAATAATGCGGATGTTTCTCGTCTTATATTTTTCATAAAACTTCGGAACACTAAAGCTGGTTTCCGAAATTTGTGTTTCATTAAATACTGAAAAATTGTGAACTTGGAATCCTACCTTATCTTAAAAATGACTAATTGCAAACCGTACTTATAGATTCTTGCTCAGGAAGAGTAAATTCTTTGGTCGCATTGATTAAATCAAGGAGAGTAATTTTTGTACAAAGTTTTCTTATGTAATTATGATATAGTTATAACAAGTGAAAACATTAATTATTGCTGTAAATCTATCTTAAATGTGAAAATATATTTATGGCTCTTGGATACTTTCTAAATGAGTTTTACAAATTCAATTTAAATAGATAAAATAACTTTGCTCTTTACAACAATTAAAAAAAATATTACTGAACCTATTCAGGCTTTTGTTATTCATACTATCCTATTGATGTAAGGAGGTTAAGAAAAATAAGAAAAGCTTCTTCAGCTTGAAATGGCCTTGAACGTCTTCTTTTGGGGGCATAAATGCAACTGCACATTGAAAAGCAATAACCAATTAGCGATCCAAAAAAAACAAAAAAACAATCTGTCTTTGAAATTTATCTTATCTTCAACGTTTCAACCTGCAGCTTACAGGGGAAAATTTTCAGAGCGAAGTCATTGGTGACATCACTTTAAAAAATTTGAAATTTTAACTGTGCACTGAAAAGGGAAAGTCAAGAAGAGCATTCCATCATGATCAAAGTTAAAAATGCTTATGGAGCAATCCGACTAGCAATTAGCATCTTAAACAAGGTTTCAGCAAACTATGCATATCTTCATTGATAGATTTCAGCAGTGTATCGGGGAAAATTGCCATTATGAAATCATCGCATCATTTATCTATTGCAGTCTGTTGCTTGAATATTTGATTGCACATTGGAAAGCAATAATCAGTTACCTATCAAATGGAGCAATCTGCTTTAAAATTAGCTCCACACCCCTTCAACAATGTTTCGGTAAGTTATGCAAACCTTCACTAATAAGTTTCTGAAATTTAGGGGGAAATTAACTTTATGAAGTCACCATATCACTTTAAATATTAGTTTATTGTCTGAAATTATTCTTTGCCTTTTGTTATCGGAAGCATTTACATTGCAGAATGCCCCATAAGTGGTTATTTGAAGTATATATATGATGTTTTTAGCGCGAAACTTTGAAATAATTCAAAATTAAAAAAGTTTCTGCTGGGAGTGTAGGGGGACGAAGGCTTCCTGTTTTTCGCCCGACCAGTCAATTATGACATTTATTTTTGAATTCTAACTCACAAACAAGTCTCTGCAAAAGTATTCTTTCACTTTATTTGTGCTGTTTCCGTTAAAGCGGTCCGTTGACCAAAGTGGGCACAGATCCATGGCAGAATTCCTACACCTTTAAGGGGAGGGTGGAGAAAAGAAAAAAATGGCAACCCAGTCATGTGACCGGTAAAGTTATTTCAGTTGGACGTTTTTTGAGCTCATCTAGGAAAGAATTGTCATTTCTTTGAAAGCCAAAAGCAAAAGGTTAAGAACACACTTTCAACATACTAATTTTAATTTTTATCAATACATTTCAAATCAAACTGATTGCTTACTATATTATAATATACTTAGTATATTATCGCATCGTATATATAGCCGTGTCCTTCTTTCAAACCTGAAATGGGAAGAAGAAAATAAAGTACTCATGGGTTGTGGGGTGTCATTTACCGACACTATGTTATTCTGTTTCACAGTGCCACATTACCCTTTAAATAAAGTCGGTAGATAGAAAGAAGGTGGATGTGAGACGCGATTTTAACGTAGATCTTGTACGTTAAGGCCCGGTACAAATTTTCAATTTGTATTGGAGGAGGAGATTAACGACTTGGACATTGCACATAGTCCTCCAATGTCAACACGTGACGGACAAATAATTTGCTACTCTCTTGTTCAGACATTTCATCTTAGGTCTGAGGAAAGTCAGACAGAATCAGAAATACGTGCGTATTCTCCAAATGCAATCAATGCGTGTTAAGCCATTAATAACTTCTCCTGAATTTTTTGCCGCTAATGGCTTGTCCAACATAAATCAAACGTGTGTATCTATACATAATGTAAAATGAAGTCTCCTGAAAGCGTCAGTATGTTTGAACTCGAGAAATATTTAACTGATATTGGAAATATTTGTACCATTTTGTACGGCATTTATTGGAGAAGATTTTAATGTATTGAAATCGTATCAAAATTAAAAAAGGAGTTTTAAAATTGCGATTTTAATTATTTTCTTACTACGATTCGCACATGCGTAAAACGCTTATCCACGCATGTGCGAAAACTTCAAATTGCGCATGCGCAAATAGCAAGAGCTGTGTATGCATAGGCGATACATTTCTTTATTTACCTCTGTTTTTAAATCAATCACGCCAGAACGGCTGAACGGAATTGAATGAAATTTAGCGTTGAGATAGATTATAGTCTGCAATAACACATAGGCTACTATTTATTCCCATTAATTGAGTGGTTGATTTTTTATTAATTAAAAACTTTCCCACCAAAAATCTTTTCATTTCCCCACCGCCAAATGAGTAAAGCTTCAGTCTTTTTTCCCCACTCTAATGAGGTTAGGCTTAACATGTTTTCGATCGATTATTTTAAACGATTCTGTTTATTTTCTTAGTGTTTGATGCATTTAAATTTAAACATTGTTAATTAATCGATCTTTCGGATTCATTCTGAAGTACTTTTAAATTAAAATAAAACAGAATAAAGGAAATTAAAAATTTCTAATCTGCATTATGTTACCACAACTGGCGTAGAAAATTCACGCACTTGCGTTACTCCATTTGGCGTTGAAAATTCACG
>JAPMOR010092298.1:578418-636494 GCA_026543865.1 Argiope aurantia
GAAAATTCACGCACTTGCGTTACTCCATTTGGCGTTGAAAATTCACGCATGCGCAGTTTGTTCTTATTGTTGACAATTGTATTTTCATTTTAATTTAAAAATTATGTGTATTATATTATTGTAGCTATCTCAATCTTGATCGATAAATAAAATAGACTTTATTTTTAAAAAAATATGGACTTGATTTGAATCTTCTGCTAGCCCAACTCCGCGTGGACCACAATATAGATCTGGCTGTAGCTTCCTCGGGCATTGCTGCAACTTTACTTAACGGTGGCCGGACGGTATATTCCGTTTTCAAATCGTCACTTAATCTTGCAAGCAAAGATACTCCAACATGACCAAAAACAGCGACCGGGGAGTCCTTTTGTAGCAGTGCAAGTTAATATTATTTGACGAATGCACAATGACGAACAAGTATGCATTAGAGGCGTTAAACCGCAACCTGCAGGACTTCCGCGGCAACCTAGCTGTGATGGGCTGCGTTGTCGTTTTGCTCACAGTGACCAGTTTGCAATTTTAGTGAGCATTTGCGGATTATCAATCCCCCTCCAGCTGTGGGATAAATACAAGGACGCTTTATCAGAAGATATCGGGCATAGGCTGAATGGCACTCACAATGACTTAATCATTAACGGAGCTTAGGTATTGATTGAGGCGCAAGATGCCTAGGTCAGTTCTCATACATATACATCAAAATTTCCACGCGAACGAAGTCGCGGGTAATAGTTAGTCTGGTATAAATCTGCCATTACAATTCAAATGTCCTCACGTTGGTGCAGTTTGAAAGTTTGAAGTATGGAGTGATAATCCAAGTGATATTCTGGCCATTTAAAGGTAAAAACTACCAGGTTTGGCTTGAAACAATCTTTGTGTAATTTCAAAATGAAGCACTGATCTATATGAATTTAAACAATGGTTTTCAAGATTTAAGAATATTAACTTCAGATGGCCCAATTTTAATAAAAGTTCTGATAATACATTTATGATTGGCATGATGTTGTTTGATTGATCATAATAATTTCTCTTATTCTGTAAAATATTTATATATTTTAGATCGCTTCCATTTTAAAACACTGGGAAAAAATTATATCGCAAAAGAATAATTTCTATTTTTAATTGAATTACTATATTGTTATTACTATATGGATTACAAAACAATATTCCTGGTGTTGTTATTCAGCTGACAAATATTTATTTTTAAAATTTTATAATGGGAGCAATCAATAATAGCTCTTTAATAATAATTTTAAAGAAATTTTATTCAATGACAACAAAATATTCAATAAAAAAAAATCCAAATAATTTTTTAATATAATACACATTTTTTTTCTTTATCTATCTCAAATTATTCATATACTTTTTAAAAATGATCTTTACGACCCTTTTATGCAATTTATAACTTTACTGAATTTTCTGAATAATTTTTCGAGCGAATAAATTTAATAATAAAGATCTAATCTTCTTTTTACCATAAAATTATATTGAAGCTACTATCTCATTATATAATTCAAAAGTAGACAAAATTTTGTCAAACAAGGCGTGCAATTTCTATTTATCAAATCTAAACCGTGAAATTTTTAATACGATGGAAAAAAAAATGAGCACACGCACCGTGATGAAATTTAAGTAGCTAAAATATAGTTAAAAGGAAAAATTAAAAATATTTAAATAAGATGATATGGTAGAAAATAAATTGGCTGTTAAATGCTTTTTATTATCTCTAGTGGCATGGAAAATCAGTCTTCAAGAGAAAATCCGTACAAGTGGGCAGTTTGTTATCAAAAGGGTTTGATAAAACGTTTTTTGAAAATAGTGCGTAAAAGCTTTTTACCAATTAAACATTCGTCACTCGTGTGAATATATATATATATATATATATATATTTTACTACTAAAACCCCTCCGTCTATTCACTGATAACATCCGTTTTCGTTTACTTATAATGTTGTCCAAGTAGGTTATATAGAGCGGAGTTTGAATATGAATAATTCATTTTATTAAAATTTTTATTCCGTTGGAATTGTGTACGAAGATGCTTGTTTCTCATTCAGCCGTTATCAATCAGACATTTTCACTGTAAAAAAAGGTGTATTGCAACTAATTGTTTAAACTGATACAATCTACAAATAATTGCAATGGTTGATTGGTTAACGAACCTGATGATCCGAAAGGATTGGTTAACGAAAGTAATCGTTCAAGCATATTTGTTAACATGTTTGTTTTCTAGCCAATTACTGATTTGCCCTAAATATGAGTGCTGGTATTTTGTTCTGTATATCTAAAAAAGAAATAAAGCATTATGTTATTTCTCACTATATTTATTTGTATCTAAATCATCTGCGTAGGGATCAGTGTTTGACATCAACCCGTTTTAGACCCACTTAAAGTTATCAGTCCTATTTTTAATAAAAAGCTAAAAAAGAAACTAAGATTGATGGCTAGATAATGAATATAATAAGGCAGAGCTTAATGTTGGTTATTTGAATTGATGGTTAACAAATATAATCTGTCCGAATTTGATGTTTGTTACGTGAATTCATCGGTTAACGAACACAATTCATTCAAACATGACGTTTTCTAATCGAATTATTTAATGAATTGATCGATTAATGAACCCAATCTAATCAGGCATGATTTTGGTCACCCGAATCTTTCAATGAATTAATCGATTAACGATCGAAATCCATTTAAACAGGATGTTCATTATCCGAATTGCCTGCTAACTGACAAAGAATTTTATGCAAATTATATTATTTTGTTCTGTAATTCCATAAAATAAATGAAAAAATTGCCTAAGTTTTTACTTATTTGTTTATTATAATTGTGTGGAAGGTTTCACTTAGAATTTTATTTTTATACAGTAACAATAATGCATATCTTTTGCTTGTTTCAATGATGATAAATCTACTTTACTCTTTTCAAATCCCAAAATTTTTTCAATTTTATCTTTTAATAAGAATTCCCGAAAAATACTCACAAAATTTGAGAACAGTGATGAGCCACGACCAAAAATGTACCTTAACCTGTTCTTATAAAGCATCAAAAAGCGGATTATAAAAATCACTAGATAATTCTTAATGATAAAATAGAAGTCAAAATTTTAAAAACACGCGTGACAATATATCTATCCCCCTCTGTTTTATCCAGTTTCAGCTTCGCTTTATCTTGCAACTTCTTTAACTCATTCATTTAGAAAAGATATTTCCAAAATCGATTTTCTTTTCTCCCGAAATACGGCGTAATAATATTGAAGCAAGATTTTAAATTGAAAAATTTATTTTCTAATGTGTCTGTTGTTTATTTTATTCATCGAACTTTTCTGCTGAGCATGGATTTGTGCTTACATTAATTAGGACTAGCAAAAAGTTCATTAAATTGAATTGCATGTTTACTGAAAACACCCGGTGTGGTATACAAATTGCCTCTAAGTTTGTCAAAACTTTAAAAATTCATTAAATAAGGGTGAATATTTTTAAATAGTCCTTGTTTTCTCGATGGTCAATAAAATTCTGAATAACAGGATTTTCTTTGATAACTAAAAAGGTTTGTTCTAAAAATCTTTTAAAAAGAGCCCTAGAAGACAATGGAAGTTCAAGTTTGCGTAACATAGATTTATTTATGTCTAAAATGCTCTACATGGTATGCATAAGTAAAGCGAGTTATAAAAATTGCGACATGTTGAGGCGGGCGAGTTCCTGCTACGGCTTATTGAACATCTTTGAGTTCAGCTAATGTGGCAAAAGATGACTGATATACAAATGGCTTTAAACAACTCCAAAGCCAAAATTCTACTGGAGTCAAATCTAGTGATTCTGGAGGCCATTTGATCTTATGACCTTGACTGATCATTCAATCTTCATCAAAAATATCTAGAGAGAATACCTTTTCTGAACTTGTAATGTGGGGCGGTCCTGTATAACAGTTAAAGCTGACTGCTCATCTCTTTCATGCAAAGCGGACAGAACATATTCTCGGAAAGGAGTGATATATATTTTATCCTTCATTGTACAAATTCCGTAACCGATTCCATCCGATTTCTTACTGAACAGATCCGTGTTAACTGCAGTTTTTTATGATTATTTGTTCTTTTTAACCCTCCAGCTGCGTATTCCACAATTTCCGCAGGTTGGCAATTCGTTCATTTTCTATTGCATCACGCATTTTTCGCTGTTAAGAGTGTTTATTTATCATATTATTATCGAATAACATATAGTATCAGTTCACTTTGTTTGAAAAATATTTAAACTTATTTGTAAACATCGCATCTAAATAGTATTTTTTAAAAATTACGCAGTCAGAGGTCTAAGGAAATCATAAAGTTTTAAGGAACTTATGAAGCACCTTTTTACATGAATTCTGCTTTAATTCACTAAATTTATTTGGCATCTTAATTTGATATCTTCTCGTTGGCATGAAATAGATTGTTTAGAACAAGAAATGTGTTTGACTCAATTTTGCGGGTGAAATCGAACATATTATAGATCTCAATGTCTCAAACAATAGAGAAACGGTTAAATGTTTCGCATTCCTTTTTATTTTTTATTTATTCTTTACATAATCATCATACTTATTCAAAATAAGAATTTTCATTCATTACTACAACGCTTTGAACTGTTTTGTCCTAGTTAATGTATATTTGAATGAAGTAGTGTCTTTTAGTGCTATCTACTTAAGACATTCTCTTTTCTTCCCCATCAGATAACTGGACTCTTCTTTTCAAACATTTCTCCCGAATTTCAAAATTTGATGGAAGACAGTCTTTTAGTTATTTATAGTTTCTTCCTAAGAATAAACCTATACACGCAGTAACAAAAGAATGGGTGCAAATCATGCAACAATCGCATCGCGAAATTGACTGCTGCACTCTGTCCAGACCTTTACTGTCAAGTCAAATTCTTTTCTTCCTGCAAGATGCAATGGGTCTCAAAATTTAAATGTATATAGCTATTTGACACTGGTCATTATGATATGACATCATCAACAAACACTAATATCGAATCATTTCTAAAATCCTGTGAAATATTCAGGAAATTTCATTATATCCATGTACCTTTCCTTTTGCCCTCTGATGGAATACGATGAAGTAGCTTGGCAATAGTCTCAGCTATAGGTTCGGAAAATTCCGAGCTCCAGTCACAACTGCACCAATTATTCGCCTTGAAAATAGCCTGATGTACGATAATTTCATCTGCTCAAAACATCCTCTCACTGTTATAACGTGGAAGTCAACCTTTTTTCTATACCAGTCGTGATACGACACCTTAGCTTGATGATAAAGCGTTAGGGAGAGTTTCTGGTTTCAGAGTCGAATGAAAGAGTTTCTCCTTGGAAAAAACCTTGCTCGCGAAAAATCCATCTGTCTCAAAGGCCCTCTCATCTTTGTGGTGCGGAAGTTTGGGAAGAGGATGTCAACCTAGGTTGTGTTCTTCGTCATACTAGGTTTCAAAATGAACAGATTCACCCAAAATAGCGCTGGTATTGCTTCAAAACCGTATGTCAATCTAACTAAACCAAACTAAATCATTACCAATCAGTGGTAAAATGAATTAGTAAAAAAATAAAAGCCATATTTTAGTTCATGCAGGATAATGAAAACAAGTGCCATATTTGTTTGAGACATGCAGAAAATACTATTAAAAATTTCGATTTTTTATATTAATTTACTAATTTTTTGACCCATTTCCTATATTTTTGTTATGTAAAAAGTACATTTTCCCTGCAGCAAACAAATTTTTTCCAGGAAACAGTCCATGAATGTATCTCATCAGCCGCCGCGTAGAGGTACTATCTGAGATGATCGGATATGAGAGCGGCGGCAGAAAATGAAATAGGAAGAAAAGCCATTAAGGGAGATTGCTGGAAAAGGCTGATCAGCGAGACAAAATATTTAGGATGGAAAGTTTCAGTCATGCATTATTCATAATTGCGAAGAAATGCAAGCGTTATTCATAAACTATACATTTTGGTTATTGAGATGGTAATTGTTTTTCTGTCCTTTATTGGATCATAAGCATATCATTTTGAAACAATGAGTTTATTTGTGTTTGTGTGTGTGACGGGGCCATTTTGAAAGGTGTTGGTTGATGAGGAAGACACCTCTCTTTATCTTACCACTAGGGGAAGATGTTTTAATTACACAGATTTAATGTGGGATCCATGGAACCAGATCTGAAACCGGGACCCTCTAGTCTTGTGCCAGAATTGTGTCACCAAGTGGTATTTTTGTGGAAGAATCCCGAATTCGAAATTGGAGGATTGCAAGTTCAAGTCGCCTTCCACTGATTATGCATGTGGATCTTGCCCATTCGATTGGTGAGATGATCCAAGTGGTTATAGTATTGGGGATATGTAGGCCAGAAACAAGTTAAATCTACCATTTTTTTCACCTATTCTGATAGTATAACAGACCATGAGCAATAGAAACTTTGGCTAATGCTATGAATAAGCGAAGTCCCTTATTTAGTAGATGTACTTCTCTAAAGAGGTCGTATTCAACGTATATAAGCTGTTCCTGTGACCAGAATTGTCCACATAAAAAAAGATTTAAACTTTAAACTTTATTACAATTTAACTGCCAGATAGTTAAAGTCTGGCTTTGAAACAAAAAATGTCTTATTTTCATCCTTCACAAATGTCTTCTAGTTATCCTCATTCATCTGAAAATTCTCGATTTTTAAAGTTGCGCTGCACTTTTATATCATCCTGTATTTACACCAGTTTCAAAGACATATTATATATATATATATATATATATATATATATATATATATATATATTTCTTGCCATAACTTCACGAGAAATCATCTGAGAGACATGAAATTCAGAAATGAGATACAGCATTTTGTTCTGAAAGAATGACGAAAGCATAGTTGCGCAGAAATGAATACAATGCATACAGTATGGAATCAAACAAAAAAAGGCTTTATTGGGCTCATAGTATCATTACACATGATTGTCTGTCCAAGAGGAAGAACAGCAAGCAGATGTTCCTTAGTATGGGATATGCCTTTCCTTACTGCAATGGTTGCTTCGCACCGTCTCCCCATAATCAGCACCAGATTGTCCAACAGTTCTTGAGGTAAGAGTGCCCATTCCGCAATCAGCATCTGTTTAAGTTGTCGAGTGTTCCCAGGAGGATGTAATCGTGCCGCAAGGCGTCTCCCCAAAGCATCCCATACATGTTCTATCAGATTTAAATCAGGGGAGCACGCCGGCCAATCCATTCGAGTGATATCTTCACTTTCCAGGAGCTCCTCAACAGCATGAGTCCTGTATGGCCGTGCATTATCATCCCTAAAAACGAAGTCTGATCCAATGGCACCTCGGAACAGACGCACATGGGGAAGGATCACCTCCTGACAATAGCGATCTCCAGTTACAGAACCTCTGTCGAAAACGTGGAGCTCAGTCCGCCCGTTCATCATAATGCCTCCCCAGAGGACAACTCCAGGACCACCGAAACGGTCTCTTTCCGTGATGTTACTGGGATGAAACCGTGTCCCGTCCTCTCTCCAAATCAACTGACGTTGGGAATCGCTTGTGGCACTAAAACGACTCTCATCTGTAAAGAGGACACGACTCCATTGATGAGATGTCCAGTTTTTGTGCTCCCTGCACCACTCTAAACGGTGGGAAACTGTCAAAGGGATGCAGCGTTCAGGACAGCGGGTGAATAGGCCACCTTTGTGAAGGCGTCTGGACACAGTAAAACGCGACACTTGTCGCCCCGTTGCTGCACACAGTTGCTGAGCAATGGCGCTTGCTGACTGGTTTCGGATTCTTTTCGCCTGCAGGACGATATGTCGGTCATCCACTGCAGTTGTTTTCCTGGGGTGGCCACCACCAACCTTTCTCACAGCTGTACCTGTGGTTTGGAAGGCTTTCCAAGCGCGCGAAACGACACTTTTGTTGATTCCGAACTCTTCAGCTACACTGGTCACACTACGCCCCTCCTCCAGCTTTCCGATCATTCTTCCACGTGTGAAATCGTCCAGGTGATTTCTGCTAGCCATATTTCACGAATTAACTCACGTGCATTTGCAGCTAATGTCTTTAATTGTGTCTCCGTCCTTCCTTTTATTGTAGTGTTGAGCTGCGCGCGCCTTCCGCACGTGTTTTGCGTACGCTCAAGTCGCCTGTGACGTTTTGTTCCTGATATTTGCATACGCATGACCTTTCTCTTGAATTACGTGTTCATTGTACTGATCGCAAGAACTCCTTTTCTGCAATTTCATGGCTATCTGCTTAAAATTTGCATTGTTGCTTAAGTTTTGCACACCAGTGTATATATATATATATATATATTTATAATCCCGAAATTAAGTAGTTTAAATCCTTCTTTCAATAAAAATATTCAAAAGAGAGCTTATAAAGTACAAACTGAAAAGATTTCCAACACATGTTGCCCATATATAGCGACAACGCTTTAAAATCGACCTATAAGTGACATTACTAAGCAGATATTTGATTCTTCACCAACTATTCGAAAGAAAAAATTGTTGTACTAAATTATGTTAAAGAAATCAATAAAGGCCTTTGTACAGTAAAACTAAATGTAATAAATTTCAATAAAATGGGTATTACCATAATAATTTACTTTTATTTGGCCAATTTCGAAAGGAATAATTTTAAACATTCTGCTTCTATTTAAATCTTGCGAAGATAGAACTCGAACATACTATCGACCAACCACTAACCCCATTCGATACCAACTAGGAAATGTACAGCCCATTTGCTTTCGAAATTATCTGAGCTTGTAATAGAATCTATGGATTTTGTGACCTCTATATCTTCTACACTACCCAGTCAAGTACGCCACAAATGAACATCGTTCGATAAGTTTTGCATTTAAATGGTAACTGTTGAATAATTCATATCTTTATACCGCTTCAAACTGATTCGGAAATTCAATGAACTGAACTACCTTAATTTAAATTTTTCGAACCGCAAATAGATTAATCTTTGAACAAAATTCATCAAATTATTCATTTTGGATATTATTTTCGTAAAATGCGTTTTCAATAAAAATAACTTCATATATTCGCATCCTTTGTAAACAAAATAACGTTTTCTGAAATTTAGTGTCGTCATTTGTAACAGAGATGTTTCTTAGCTCGTATGCGTTTTTGATGTAAATAATTTATGATAAACATTTAAATATATTCTTGTCTTCAATATTTTTATTATTTATGCTCATTCAGAGCTTTGTGTTTTGATTTTGTAGCTACTAAGCGAATATTGAATGGAAATAATCTTAATTTGGGGTTTTATATTATTCGAAATGTTTTGAAATTCTTTGTAGAGACCTTTTAATAATCTTTGTCTTTCACCTTTATAATAAAATGATGAATGTAACAAATAACCTTTCTACATAAAATGATGTATGTAAAAAGAACAGTATGTAACAAACATTAGAAATTTTAATGTAACAGCGAGAACCAATAGTGACATATGACATTTTGTGACAACATACAACAATCGGTTATCATTTGAGAAGTTTTTATATCAATATAATGTAGAGGCAGATTTAATCAGAAAATTTTGGTGGAATAGTAACGATATATATATATAATGTATAATGTTTTCGCGCCAGCGCATCAGCTTTTATTTCCGTATCCTAAATTTTAAAAAGTTTTTTCGTTTTTCTTTACTCTGAAATGCATATCACCGAGACCAGGTACTTATAAAAATGATTGGTTTTTCTTTACACCATTATTTTTCTTATTTTCTAAACTGCTTAGCACCGAGATATTTCGTTCATATGGTGACCCTTTTTTTAAAAAAAAATGTCTCTCATACGAAGTGTACAAAGAGAAAATAAAATCTACAACTGTGAAAAAATTCAACCTTGAGATTTTGATGTATCTTCACATTTAAAATTTATCTCAGACCAAATTTTTTTTAATTACATCTATCTGTGAACTTTATAACTCAGAAACATAATATGCTAGACTGATGAAATTTAGTTTTGCGATATTTGCAACAGAAGTGCAGATTTCTGTCAAATTTTGAACGGAATTATCATGGGGGACTCTGTCTGTCCGTTCATGTGTATGCTCATAGACAAAAGACAAAACTTCAAAAATGTGTTTTTCGGACGCAAGGAGGTCTGAAACGTGAAATACTTTTTAAAATCTTGAGTTCGAATTTTTTTGACGATTACAATACTTTCTTTCTATACATTTTGAATACAGGGTAATAAAAATAAGAAAGGAATGCTGGCATGAAATTTGACATATATGAAGTTTAAGGCCCAATCGATATATAAGACAAGAATCAAAATGATTGGATCAGTTCTTGACACATGCTACAAAGTTCAATACAAAAAGCACTGTATTTTAGACGATGGTTCTAATTAAACTTCCCCTGTAAACAGCATCCTGCAACACAAACGGGTGAACGGATTGCAACGAAATTTGGTATATAGTCTAATCACGGGATGCTCTCACGGAATTTGGAAAAAATGTTCCAAAATTTTCACCAAAGAGTGCCTTTCCTTAAAAAAACATTAAATTTAACACAATAAACTACCAAAAAGGAATACAGAAATAGTATTAATATTTATTGACTAGTTTCTGATCACCACATTAAACCACACATCGAACCACATTAAATAAAGGTAAGGAAAAAATAACAGTACGCTGTATGAGGGGTGGGAAAACAGCTCAGGTTGCAGAAACAAGAATAGATTAGGAGAAAATTACATAAGAGGAGCAGTTGTTAATCGTGTCCAGGCCGATGTAGCGAAAGGTGCTCCATGTGACCACCCTCATTCACCTGCAAAATTTGTGCGGCAACAGCTGTTTTGACAGCATCAACAAGTACCGGTGTGACAGGTTTAAGGCCTCTTCCAGGTTGAACTCCTACTATCCCCGTCGCTTCAAATCTCTTAATCATGGCCCGGATACCTTTAGTAGATATTGGTCTTCACCGTAGATTTTTTATTTAATGAAATTCACGAACTGCAGCAGATACCTTCCCCTTGTTTTCAAACAGCTTCACCAATAACGCACCTTCAACTAAAGATACCATCATCATTACAGCCGGAAACATCGACATAAAACATGACAACGTCTGCAAACATTTCATATCCTAACCCATCTCGCATAAAACTTCCTCTTCTTCGCAAGCATGCAGATCTCGACATTTTTTTTTTACCTAGAACTGACAGCTTTTCCCGGTTTTACATTTTATTACTCATTATTCTTGTTCTGGATTATTAATATTGTTTCTGTATTCCGTTTTGGTCCTTAATTGTGTTAATTTAATGTTTTTCTGGAAAAGGCACTTTCTGTTCGACATTTTGGAACTAAAAAAATTTTTTTTCGTGTATAGTATATATCCGTGTATAGTATATATACCAAATTTAGTTGCAATCCTTCATCCGTTTACGTTGTAGGAGGCTGTTTATAGGGGAAGTTTAATTATAACCACCCTGTACAAACGTACGAGAACGTCTCAAGCAAAACACTTACTATTGGTTTTTTCTACAGTGTTTTATTGAATCATTTTTTCCTCCGTTTAATGAAATGCGTATTATCAAGATTTGGAGATTTTATGATCATAAGGTTAATTTTTCTTTTTATTGTGGCGTGATAAAAAAAAATATTGAAATTTAATCATCCTGCAGTATTTGAAATTTAATCATCCAAAATTAACTTCATCTAAAATGTGTAAACAAATTTCAATCGCAATAAAACTAGCTTGAGAAAAAAATAATTGATTCAAACTATCTAATATAAAAAAAAACCTATTTAAATAATATCTTTGCGAATTCGGAAGGTTAGAGAATGATTTGACTAGGCAACATAAATATTTACCAACTTAACTTATCATAAGAAAAAGCGATAAAAAAGGGCGCCATTGATTATCTTCAATCTGAAAAGAAAGGAAATATATCAGTTCAAACCACAGACTATTTTACAAATATGATACCTTAGATAAAAAAGGGAGTAAAAAAGGAAATAAAATAATCGAAAAAAAAATTATTGTAGAGGCATATCAGTCAATTTTACGATGGCAGATATTAGAACTTCCACATTTGTTCATGTCCAATTGAATTGTTAGGAAGTAATTGATAGAAACTGCAGGAAAGGGCTTTTGGGAAAAAACGATTTATCTCTGTTTTTTTTTTCTCTCTCTGTGTGTTATAGTCAGTGATTCAATGAAGCTGAAAGAGATCTCAATGGCTTAGATAAGCTCGCTTTCTATTTTCACTTTGAATAAATTTCTTGTTAATGCTTTCGAAAAGTGATGATTAATAAAATGAAACATTTAAACATTTTAAAGGAGATTTTATTTCTTTATGGAAGTAATGTTTGGAGTGTGTAACAATTTGATGAGAAGAGTAACCAAGGTGAAAGTCAAAAATTGCTATTTTCTTTATGATTTTTTTAGTATTGTGTGCTATAAGAATTACGGAAAGAAAAAAATGTTTCTGAAATGGTTTTCGACTATGGTCTTCACATTTGCTTTTTGATATCAATTTTTATGCCGTTATGTTGAAATTGTGGAGAGTTTGTGGTAAGGTTTTAATGCAAAACCAGATGGTTTCAGGCCGATGACAGAATGTACCTCGTTAATGCATGGGAGTTATATTGCTTATGTCATATTTCCCTATGCCTGCGGCAACTGGTCATTCAGTCATTTCGTATGTCCAGGTTGGTTGGAAGTTTCTCTTTATAGTTATTACATCAATTTTTCATATGCAAGCAAGTGACTTGCTGCTTGATGTATCGCATGGAAGTCATTATTTTCATTTAATAATTTATTTTATATTAAATTATTTTCTCCAGATGAATACCCGAAAAAGATATGTACTGTTTTCAAATATTTCTTAAGAGGCATCGATGGTAACATCAGAAAATCCATCAACACAGAAATAATTTCCGAAATCTTTAAATTCATCTGTAGCAACAGTAAATGGAGTAATAAACCAAAAGTTATAACCTTAAAAAACAATTAAAAAACATAATGGTCATTACCTTTCCACGATGCATATGGACTCTCAACAGTTAGAAGAGCCCTGTAGGAAAACTACTTAACAGGTGATAATTTGAAACTTATTTTGATCCTTAATGAAGCATAGGTTTACCTAAATGACTTCCACAAAAACAGGTTTATTAATATCGAGGATGAAATGGGAAAAAAATGTAAAATCTGATTCAGTGAATGCAAAGAAAATCTCTGTAAGAAATTTAGGATTATCACAGGATTCTCCAACAATGAGAAATAGAAAATAAGGAGAATGAAAAAAAAAAAAAAATATGTTAAAATCAACTCAATGTACTATCAAGAAAATTTTATGTCCAATATTTACTAAAAAAATTCATTTCTTTTTCCGAATGACTCTCAAATAATGAAACATCATCAAATCAAAAGCATCATCAAATCAGACTTCGAAAAGTACTGCTGCTTTTCTTGAAAAGATGGAGGCTGATACAGTTATTGCATATATAACTTTTCGATATATTCCTGCGAAATCCCTTGATGTTTCATTTATAGACTAGAGTACCTTTGGTCTGATATAATTCGCAAATCCACTCCGATTGATGGACTCTGGAAAGTAGAAGACGACGAATGAAAATCAATACCGCTGGAAATTTTATGTAAATCCCTTCTGTCATGGAAATCTGTATCCTGGAAATTGTACGTAAAAAACTTATATCATGGAAATCATAAAACAAACTTATAATCCAAAGAAAAACGCTATCGAATCGAACATTAAAAAAAACTTTGCATTTGAAGCATTAATTAAACTGCTCTGAAATCGTTAAAAAAATATTTAAACTGTCTTTGTATATAATTATTTAGAAACGCTTTCTTTGGTTTCTTCTATTTTTTCCATAGGTATAAAATTAGCACTTATTTATATGCAAATGGAGATAATTAAAATTCAGCGCTGGTCAGAATTGAAGTTCGGATGCCTGAATTTTACAAATATGTGCTAGAAAAGTTTGGATAAAAATTCGAAGAATGGCATTTGAAATTATTTCCATGTTTCAATTTTTTTAATCTGTGTTGCCACTTAGAAAAAGAAATAAATCTCCTGTCAGATCCATAATTATTGATAGTCACCTTAGAGTAGTTTTGAAAATAACCACTGTAAGTACCAACCGACAAGATTTCCCTCGAAATAGGAAAAATATAAATAGAGAAATGATGACAAAATTCAGAAAGAAAACACTAACGTTTTCGTTGCGTATACTGTATTCTTGAAATAAACCTTTTTTTTATAAAAATTGAAGTTCTTTTTTGAAGCCCACGTAAAATTATACCATGTTTATTTGCCTTTGAACACTTGTGTTTGACGCCTTTGCTGTGAACCAAAATAAGATAAATTCTCAGTTTTTCCTTAATATAGTTGATTTGTTAAGATTAGTCTCGACATTCCCTTTATATCTTTCTTTTAGCTAACCGAAACTGAATTTCTATTTTTTTCTCGTACGTATTTATGGGCGCAATTCTTTCTTCATCGCACAAGCGGGCGTGTGTCTTCCTCAAAAAGCCATAAAAGCTCTCCTCTTTTGACACAGAGAGTCTACACAACACCTCGCATTGATGAACATGGGCGCCATGGCGACGATTTGCCTCGACCTGAATTCAAAGTCAGTCAGACGTTTTACTACTTTCGAGATGTGGCTGACTTTCTTGCACTCTTTATATAGCTATCCAGTGTCCTAGAAGATAGAAGAAACATGATAACGGAAAAAGAAGTTTAACAATCGAAGAAAAGATGTAATATTACGAGTCTAGTTTTATGGAAAGTTTATCAGCATTGAGAGGGTGAAATAAATAAATATTTCACCTAGTCGATTGTTTTCTAATTGAAATTCTGGAGAAAATCCTCACATCATTATTGTTTTTTGTTTCTAAAATTTAAATAAAAGCACTAGTAATTGCATTTACAGTTTTTGATAAACGTGTATAAATAAAAAAAAATTCAAATTTTAATTGATTTATATTGAATTAAAAACAATATTTTAAGGAAAAATGTTTTGATAGCACTATTGCAAGACCGTAAATAAAAGAAATTTATTTTAAAAGTGGTTTGAGAAAATGTTCTAAAACAAAAGAATTGGAACTATTCAAAATCAGAAAACAGTTCTTCGATTAACTGACAATTAGTGACATAAAATTTTAACATATTTCACTGAGAATATCAAATGTCATTAGAGTATTTTAAATTGTTATCTGCTTTTTATTAAAAAAAATATTTTTCTTTCTACTACAAGCAGGTGATAGAAAATTACGTTCAAAAACGACTTTGAGAAGTAAAGGATCAACGATTTAACATAACAGCAATAATTTGAAATGCTGTTGTTGAGATATTAAAATGCCACTTTCGGAATATGTTATTTCAGATTGTATTTTTCCTTAAACATCTTTTAATACTTCTAGCAACACGTTTATTATGTAATTGGAATTTATATATTTATTTATGTTGGACTTCGAAAGGGATTTCAGCAAATTAACATCATTTAATGTTTTATTCCTAAAGTTGTCGTTCATTCATTGGTGTGGTGTTAAAATTTGTAAACAGGTGTGCCAATTTAGGTATAGTCCTCATAATCTGACTATAGTTCAAAATTATTATTTGTATTACCAAAGTAAGTTTTATGTAATGTTAAAATGAGTTGTACAAAGTGAAAATATAGGTATGAAAACAGTACAAGCCCGCATAACTTTAAGGAAATATAGAACGAAAACTTACTTTTTAAAATCTTTTTTCATTTTTATAATTTTTTCCTTTTCAGTCAAGTATCTTTCATAATTCATCATAGTAACTGTTATGGAAAATTACAATGAATTCTTTTTAGATTGTTTACTAGATTTCGTGGAATCAAAACTAAAAAACAAATAAAAATCTAAATTAAAAAAAAAATATTAAAACATTACATTATTAGTATATAACTCAGTTGAATTATGCATTCTATCACATCAGGAAATGAGTGGAAAACGGATTACAAAACTCCACCTTTACAAACATAAAACTAGTAAAGTTAAAGAAAAGCGTGTGAAAACGAACATAAAATCTCGTAGAGGAGTGCGTTAAGTGGCCTATAAATAGCTAACTTCGTCTCGTTTCGTTTTCGAACCGATGTCGTAACGTGAGAATGTTGTGCAACTCTTCATATTCATATTCAAATAGCCCTTCTGTTCAGACTTCCAGACATCTGCACATGTCAACAGTCAAGTGGCCCAAATCTGATTCTAATTACTAAATGACTCATAAACAAAATAAAATTTATTTAATTTTGAACAGTATATGCGTTTGTATTTGAAATGTTAAAGATAGTAGTTGTAGCATATCAAGTTTAAATGAAATAAACTGATGTTAGTTTGTAAGCATTTATAGACATCAGGAGGATTCCTAAGTCTAACCTACTGTGTTTTCTTAATTTTCGTTTTCATCGACTCATTGACCTATTTCCACTTGTTTTTTTCTCAAGTAAGTTAGAGCGCAAAAAATCATCAAAATCTTTAAATCGAATTTTTTAGTGATGACAGCTTCCTAAGATTACTAAACTCAATTTTGTACCCTCTGGTAATGGGATCCAAGACACGTGTCTTGATTGAACACTACTTCAATTACCCATCTAGAGGATTCTGCTGGGGCATACATCAGATATGGGAATAAGAAGTTGCCATATAAATAAGCAGGTTCTCGCTTCTTCGATGGATACAGAAATAGTTTGGGGCTAAGCTGCTTCTATACCAATATCAGGACTTACCCTTTTCGTGGAGCGTGGACTGCGCTGAAATTGGAACCATTTTGCATTCGTCTTAGTGCCTGACTATGCTGTCGTGGCGACTCGATCTTCAAATTATAACGGACACAGATTTGCATGGTGGGGTACCTTGATTCTGATTACCACTCTAGAGGAAAGAGCATAGCATTATGGTTTCATGTCCCCTTAGGTGAGAGTTCAATCAGTAACAATTGATCAAACCGTATCTCTGGCTCCAAGTTCACTTAGATCAACAGAAAATGCCACAAGTCCTAGGCATACGGTTTGGAGTATATGTATTGAACCAAGTGGGAATGAAACCACTGCAAATTAAACTAAAATGTGCATATTATCTAACATATAATTGCATGTTGTCTTACGCAGTACTATGATATCACGTCCTTTTTCTTCTCCTGTAAAATGTCTTTCCGATTCCAAAATTAAGTATGCGCGAAACATTAGACTCATTTCATAAAATCATGAATTGATTTTATGGTTTATCAAAATTGATTCCGGTATTTTATTGTATCCTACAAAGATATTCGGTAGAAAAAATTGTAAATTTTAAGGAATGCGAACTTTTTGCACAGAAAAATATTAAGAAAAGATTCGATAAAGGACATGTATTTTATTCAATAAAGGGCATGTACTTTTTTTAAACATGAAACGAAAAAAATATATATTGTTAAAATATAATTGTCCTACTTTTCCACTCTGTACTCTAAAATATTAATTTATCGATGCAGACAAAGCATAAAACTTTAAAAAAAACTGATTTTTATAAAAGAAGTGTAATATCATCAAAATATATAATCTTTCAAATTTATCTTTTCGAGAAGATCAGAATTAAGATAATAAATTATTTATCGTTAATGCTAATGTCAGCAATTCTTAAGGACGCATCGAACAGCTAAGCAATTTCTTAATGAGATTTCTTATCTTGCAGAATATAAAAATTTCAAAAGGCTTTCATAAACTTTAAATGCGATTGCAGCAGAATTTTTAATTTTGGATGTCCTGATATTTTATTCAACATTTAACAACTACAGAAGTAACAGCAATTTACTTCATTAATATCAGTCGAAACACTTTGATGCTTTTCTTTCATTCCCTCCGTTATATTTGCTTTTGTTTTGCATAATTCACCTCGTTCTGTGTTACGTTTTTCTAATATTGATTTGTTCGTGAGCTGTTGAAATGGGGGGAGGGAGGAGAGAAAAACATCTGCGACTGCAAAACATTATGGTTCTGGTAAATTGATTTTGTGCGGTAAAACAATGTTATTTTTTGTTGGAAAAGGAAAATCTTATTTTCCTTTTGTACAAGAATTCATGAAAGCGAATTTTAATCGGGGAATTTACAATTTAAATTTAACTTTCTTTTTGCTATAAGCTAATGACAACTTTAGAATAGTTTTTCGTTTTAATCGAATGAAACAGTAAAACATTAAATACTTGAGGAAGATGGTGAACACTCTGTAAATTGTCACTTATCATTAAGAATGCATAATAAAGTATTTTAATGAGCTTCACTTTAACTACTTTTTCATTTTCTTTCAAGCAATGCAATTAATTTTATTTTTTGGAGGAAAGAATGGATATTTTTAAAAGCATTTAACAGTGGAACTCGGTTAAATTCAAATCTTATTAATTCAAATTCATCGTTAAATCGATTTTTTTCTCTAGTATTTAAATTTTCTCTTAATATAATGTATTCTCTGTAATTAGAATTTATCTTGGTTATTTCGATGCCTACAAAGTAATTGCTTTTATTTCTGAATTCTTTTTATTAGTTAAATATAATCATGTCTCTTTCCTCAGTTATTGCAAATTATTAATTTTTAAGACTCTTAATTCACTTGGGGATTTTATTGTTGTACAATGTGTCCAATCGGAAACAAATCCTCACTTTTTTAAAAATCTTTGAGCACATTAGATGTGAATTGTTTCATACATTTTAATAAAATGTATTAGTAAGAATGTATTATGTCATTAAAACTGCTGAACATTTAATTAAATATATACTTCCATTTTCAGTTAATAGTTGCCATTTTCAATTGCTTTACATATGTTTAATGGCAATTATTTACTAGTTTGAATTTTTAGATAAATAACATTTTTATTGTAGTGTCGTAAGTTTCGAAATATCCAACTATAAAACGAAAAGAACAGGTATTTCATATATTTTAAGCTTGAAAAAAAACTCTTTTTGTAAAGATAATTTTAAATAACATAAAAACAATTTTTTTAAAACAGGAAACCATTTTTTAGACAAAAATTGTTCTAAAAATCATATGTTAGTCAAAATAAAATCTTAAAATACACATACATAAAGCATTAAGTCAAAATGAAAAATAAAATAATTGTGTAAAAGGAAGTGAAATGCCTTTCATCGCAGTGCATTTCTTAATATTCTTAGTTTTGGAAATTTAGTCTAACAGAAGCCCTTCATTCCCTTTTTCCGTGATCGTATGTGAGGTCATGATCCTTAATTTTAACGTCTAAAAAGTGTAAATTTAAAGAAATTTCTTATATATTTCATGGTAAAACAGTTAACTATTTAAAGATTTTCTACTCCATAACATGAACTAAGTGCAACTAAATTAAAGCTACAAACAAAAGTTCTTGAAGTAAACAAGTAACAATCGAAATTTGTTTGAAATTTCTCTTAGTATGTGTTGAATAGTTGCCGGTAATTTTTCTGTGTAATTTATTTTCTTTGTTTAATTTTCTTCCTTTAATTCATGACATATGCGCTTTTTTAGGAACGGAAAATGAAATCCTTTTTAATGGCTCTAATTTATTTTAGCAGACTTAATTAATTCCACTACAAGTTTTGTTTTAACTCAAGCTATATTTAATGTTTATCTTTTTCTAAAATAGTAGTTTACTTTCTGCTATCCGCGCAGCATATTTAGGAAGAGTCATTGACCTTTTAACTGTAAAGAGTCGTAGTAAAAAAGCAGTTTAATATTTCCTCCGCTGTAATGTAAGGAGTGTACACTTTTCTAAACGTTTTTATTAATCATTTGTCAAATTTAGCATTACCATTACGCCAGAACCATACATGGTGACTAGTTAATTTTTCTTTTTAAATTTAATAAGCAGTTCTCTCATTCTTTGTATTCATTGGTTAATACTTTTTTTTTTTTTTTTTTTAGCAAGCTCATTCAACTTATCAACCAGCATGTTCAAAGCTTTATTGCTTGCATGAAATCTTCACATGGTACTGAATTATATAATTAGTATAATGAATATTACTTTTTTTTTCGAATAGGCTAATATACTTAACGTTGATCGGGATAAATAAATTTTTTTTTTATCTATTAATAAAATGTTAGCTGTTTCATTTATTGTAAAGAAACCTTCACTAAAACTTTCTTATTATTCTGTAGTTATGAGAAAAAATAAAAGCATTTATATCATAGAAAAATGTTTATATCATAGCAAAGGTTACAGTTACCACAAATCAAATCAATTGCTGAAGGGTAAATGGTGCAAATGCCATATGTGAGAAAGTAAAAATATATTTAATATTATAGCGTTCTATGGAAAACCAACGAATACGTAAATAAACACATTTTTCAAAGGTATATGCAATATCTTTAATGTAAATCATGCTTTTATGTAGAATATAGAGCATGTAAAATCCTCCTAGTGCCATCAACAATTTTGAATGTAAATAAGGTCCATTGTACCAACAAATTTTTAAAATTTCATTACTTTGCGAAAAATTACAGATTGTACTAAATAATTTTTAAAAACGACAGAAAATTATTTTTTTCCTTCAATTTTTAATTATTTTTGAAATTGGATAAAAGACTTAATTAAACATTACGAGTATCAACTCGGTGTTAAATAAAATAAATTTCTACAATACTTCAATTCAACAGGCTTAACACTAAAAATAAAATAATTTTCCTGCAAATAAAAACATAATTTAATTGAAAAATTAATTATTGACTTGATTGTCACAAAATCTTCACTTTAAAATCCCTTATTCTTTGCAATATTAGTCAGCAAAATTTTAAAAATATCTATTCACTAATTTCGATTCCTATATCGTGCAAACTTTTTATAAATTTCCACTTTTATTTATACAGAATCATTTTCAGAATATTAGAAAAAAAGTAACATGGTTGTTTTTTTCTCTCATAATGTTTTGCTTTATGAAGTAGTTTATAAAAATGTAAGGTATTTTTTTTGTTACATCATGTAACCTAAATTATAGACTAAACTATCTTGAATAGGCGTTATTGAGTGGAAAAGACTTTTATAATTACAGTAAAAAATAAGAAAAGTACTATTTTCCTTTTTAAAAAAAGCTTTCTGTACTATGTTGAAATGTTAAAAAAAATCTTTATATTATTATTTTTTTTTCAAAATGAATATTTTACACCTGTTGATAAGTTCGTTGTCCTCTCGGCAAAAACTTGTATGGAGTCTAAAGAAGTTCTGTAATGACTGATTAATTTATTATGTTATGAATAATGAAATGACTAAGTATTTTCAACCCTGTAAGGACAAGAAAGTTTATTTTATATATTCACCATTTCTGTTCCTTTAAACTGGCTTAGAATTCAACATAATTTTACAATGACATTGCTTTCGTGAAGCGTGGTTTCTTCCATGTAGATCCTACCGGAAAATTTATGACGCAGACGATAAACAGTTCGATCAAATTGGAGACGCAGCTGTGCTTAATAAATGCTTCACATTCGTTTTCGATTTTCTTTATTTTTGCTTGAACTGTTGAAAAAGAAAAGAATACTTTCATGAAAAATCTCGCAGATGATAATCTTGATGCGACAAGCAATCAATATTATGGCAAAACGTCTCACGACTGATATTTATTTTCAAAAGAATTCTGAATTTAATATTTAAATCTTTGAAGGCTTTTATAAATACATCTACAAATACATAAGTGTTAGAAAATAAAAGAACAGGAATTGCTGTAAAAGATTTTAAAACAATTAGCACTTTTAATGGTAGTTACATATAAGATTTTTTCCCCCATAAAATTTTCGTCAAAGTAAAAAAATGGAATCTTAATATTATTTTTTAAATAAATCATTTAAACCTAAACTTGTATTTTGTTAAAATATAAAATTCTGATTATTTATTTTGATTTCAGAAAGCTGAAAATACTTTAAGCACATTTTTAATTGGTAGCAATTGGATAATAATTCTATGATTTCTAAATCTTGTGCAATCAAATCTTCGACTTTATTAAATTGGTTGTATTGGCAACCCGGTTCCTTTTGAGATACTTTCAAACTCATTCCTTATTCATCATGAATAATTTTATTTATCCATATATTGCAAATTTATTTTAAGATTTCTGGTACTGTTCGGAAAGAAATATACCGGAATTAAAATTATGAGCTCTGCAATTTAAAGTTCATTTAAATAATGACAATTATTTGAGAATTTTTTCATAAATATTTTTCAAAATTCTTTCTCTTATTTAAATTCATTTCTTTAGAGATGGCAACTTTTGATCTTAAAATGAATCCTAGAATTGCATGAAGAAATTTCCTTAAAATATTGGTTACCGTTTCAGAAGGTATTTTTTGTGACAGACGGATGCATTGAGTTTTGTTTTATATTATATATATTTAATTAAAAAAAGAACACTCTCTCTCTCTCTCTCTCTCACACACACACACACACACACACACACACACACACACACACACACACACACACACACACACACATATACTCGGAGGCATATTAATATAAATATTTCAGGGTTATGGTTTCTTAATTTAGAGATTTAAAATCTTGTTACATTATATTTGGAATATATCTCTCTAAACGTCTCAGAAAAGTTGTAATGGGGTCAGAGGGGATATCGAAACACAGTACACCAATGTTAGAGGAAACAAAAAAGACAAAATATTGGTTCATCTATTTTATTTGTAGAAAAAAATTATATTTTTTCAGAAGTATTGGGAACCATTTACCATTGCTCTGCACTGGTAAATCTGTTTTCAGCAATCAGAAATGTTTATTAACTCTGAGAGTAATGAAAAGCTGCTCGAAAGAGCATCGTATACAACCTAGTGGTTGAAAAAATTTTCTCAGTGAATCATTTTTGCATTTTAATGTCATGCAAAACTTTTCAAACTTTTCCTCGACATTAAATAGTTGTTCCATTTATTTTATTTCCTCGAAAAAGGGGATTTATTCCATTTCATTGCTATATAATTCCCACAAGAAAAAGGACAGTGTGAAAATGATTACGGCAAATAAAATTTATATGCATTTTATGTTCTCTCAACCTATAAAATTGGTACACTGGTTCTACCTCATCTTAATGTATATTCAACTTTCTAATTAAACTTGTTTACGGTCTGCAGTTGAGTAAATTAAGCATTTGGCGAAGGAAAAGATTTTTATCCTCCAAAAACGCTTTGAGAGAAAAAAAAAGAAAGAAATGAACTAGAATGTTTTACGAAATACTATGAGGGATGTTCAACTAAAAATGTACGAAATGTCATGAAAATCAAACCAGTCGAATATGCCAATTTGGGATAGTGCGATATCTAGAGAAGTGAATGCAGTGTGCGGCATGGCTGTGCGCATGCCGCTGGTGCCTGCACATGACGCAAGTCAGAAGCAGACCTTTGTGTGTTCCACTCAATTGGCACAACAGTGCGTGTAAGAACATCATAGACGAATTCCTCGAGCACGGAAAAACCATAAACAATGAAGTGTATTATGAGACACTCCGTAACCGATACAAGTCCATCGAGAGCAAACGGCCCGAGCTGCTCACGGAGGAAGTGATTTTGCTCCACGGTAACACTTGTTCATACGTCTCCAAGGTCACACCAAGTGGGAGCAGCTTGAGTATCCGCCTCACAGCCTGGAAATGTCTCCCTGCGATTTCCATCTGTTTAATTTGGTAAAAAGTATCTCAAAAGCTTCAACTCGGATGACGAATTGAAAGACATAGTGGAGGACTCGCTCCGGTCACAGCCACATGAATTCTGGGAAAAAGAAATCCTTCGCCTCGTGCAACAGTGGGATAGTTTTGCTCAGACCTCTGGTGATTATTTGTGAATAACGACTCGATTATATTCACAATTACTTTTCGTACCTTTTCATTTGAACACACTTTATAATAATAAAACAATGAAGTGTTTGGACTAGATTTGCGAAGTTCTACATTTAGATATTCTGATTTCAGTTGACAGCACTCCATTATAGTAAATAAACCCTCGAAAAATTTAGAGCAACTATACAAAATTCTACGTTTATATCCTTTACGAATAGACCACAATACTCCAGGATTTAAAAAAAAAAAATACTTAAAGGAACTTGTATGAAGTTCGCAAGTTTTCAGATCCATACCTTCTGACAGCAAGCCACAATATTCCAGTATAACTAAACTTTTGATAGGTTTAAACTAAATATGCGATATTCCATGACTAGATCCATTATCTAATTACACATCGATAATCCAATATCCATTTAAATTAAAGCTTCTTAAATACTTACATTTGCTAATCCATGCTGTCTGCCGAAACGTTTTGTGAATCTATCCATGCATGAAAATTATATCATGAAAATACGTACATGAAAATATATCTATCCATCCAAGCAGCTTCAAGTGTATTTATAAATTAAAACAAGGTAATGAAGCATCAATTCATCAAAGCAATGCCATTCAGTGAGATCATGTTCCAGTCACTTGCTAGTGTTAGCTATTCATTAAATAAAGTTGAAGCTTAAAAGCACCGTAACTCTGAATGGCACATTTCGAAAAGTTTTTTTCAAAATCCCACACCACTTAAACGGTTAATGAATCGGTCAGATTTTAAAGCCTTGAGAGTTCATGTCATCCCAGAACGGGTCGGGACTCTTACTTTAAAAAAAAGCAGTTTTGAAAAGTTTCCTTTTTTGATTGAAACTTTTCCTCTGAAAATGAAGGTTTATGTCATTTGAAACTAAATCAAAATCATGAATGGCATTTCTAATATAGTATATTGTAATCGTTTTTATCGTTAATCGAACAAATTAATTTAAAAGTATGTAGCCTCAAAATTTATTTTTGTGATGTAAACACAATCCCCCAAATACTTGGAAATAGTGAGACGCATTACAAACATCTTTCTTTTGAAAATTGAATAATTGTAGATTATTACATTTTTAATCAATTTAAAAAGAGCTTTCGAACAATTCACTAAGAAATTAATATTTTAGAATTCCTTAACATTCATTCATTCTTTAACAAATAACATTTGCGCGAATCTTATTTTTAATATTAATCTCATTATTTGAGTAATTTAATTAGGAAAATAACAATTCATTTATCACCATTTTTATCTTACATTCTTTCAATTATTTTTATCATTTAAAAATAGCTTTGCAGAAAAAAATATAAGCGTACAGTTGTTTTCGTATCAAAAAGAATATTGCTGGTTTGCTGAGTGAAAAATAAATAGATATGAATAGTTTCTTTTAGGTAAAGTAAGAAGTAATTAATTTTGTAAATTGCGTTTTAGATTTAGTCTAAGCTTGCTAGAGTAAAAAGTAAATTTATTTAATTCAGCATCCTATTAATCTCTTTCGTACATTGTAATTTTATTTATTTTCAATTCTTAGAGAATATAAATGTACTTATTTCCATTGTTTCGTTGAAAATTTAAATATTGGTTGACATTAGAGAAAAATATTTTATTGTGGATAAATATTTGTTTAAATGGATATTGCTGTTTCTAATTAAAGACCAGAAAAGAAATACAACTAAGAAATTAAGGGCATTTTGACTTTTCAAATCTTGTTGCCAAAGGCGGATATAAGATGTGATTCCACAACGAAATCTCTCGATGTATGTTACATCCATGCAAGCTGAAATGTCTTTCTACTGGTGTGGCACGGGAGCAAGGAAAAGGGGTTGCCAGTTCAGATGTCGTTCTCTTCATCTGACCACTGTTCAAAATTGTAAGCTCCGTCCTGAAGTAGTTCTTCTGAAGCTTGCAAACCAGATGTTTATGTAACTAAACTAAATGAAAGTATTATGAAACATGTTATTAATAACTTATATATTCACCATTTATATATTTATCATATCCCCTTATATTATTATTATAACATATTTAAATATAATATGAATAAGAATATTTGCCCCCTGTTTTATCATCGCGTTTTAAAAAAACTATATTTTTCAATAACATGGGTGGGATGTCTGTTATTTATTTTTGAAACTTCTGATAAAGTATGGTATCAGAAATATTTTAAATTGATTGTCAGCAATCTAAAATAAGAAGTATTATTTTAAGTTTAAATAAAAAAAAATTATTATTTACCGATGTTAAATCTAGAGAAATGAAATTTTGCTCATAGAATTGATTGTTCAGAAGTTTTGATAAGGGACTTTTCTATTCAACTTTACATTCACATGACATATGTGGCTTAGTATGTCAATTAATTGTTTTTTGTCTTTCGTTTAACAGTAACGTTTTTCTTACTGCAAGACTTCTGCATCAAATCAGCTAGGAACTTGATATCATTTGAGGATGAATTCACTATATTCTGATTCAATCATTGATTTTACGATGTCAATATATAAAGCATATAACTATTTCTGTAGATAAATTTTTATTATATTGATATTATAAGTATCCATTCTTATTAAATTTGGAATTTAATGAACTTTGAATTCTTGCTTTTACTTCACTAAGGCTTACATTGGGTACGAGGATTGGAAGCCTCGATCCTGAAGTTGATTCTATGCCATAGCCCTGAATATTAAGTGAAATACCCGGTGTGTGTCTGTGTGTGTGTGTGTGTATTTTAATTTCTACTACTAATAAAAATGAATGTTGTGTGTGTGCGTTAGCACTCTACAGACATGACCTTTTGACTTACAGCCACCAAATTTGTCACGTGTATACAATGGAGGGCCGAAAGGGGATATACTTTGGAGCGTTTTTTTTTTTAATTTTAATGAATTAGAAACTAAATTTAATTTTGGGGGCTTTCCGTGATAACTCCAGAACATATATTGTAAAAAATGAATTTTACACTGTTTTGAAATTTTAAAGCCTGCCTTTATAATGATACCTATTTAATAGTCGCGTAAAATTTTCCTGAATTTTGGCAGTTTTTAAAAATTACTTTAAAAAAAAATCTTTTTTATTGTTTCATTAAATATTTAATTGAGTTTTTTTCTTTCATCGTTGAAAGCTAAAATAGGAGATAGATGAACCAGGCATTTATGTTTTTAATAGCGCTATGATGTCACAGGGATGGTCTCCGGTAAAAAAAGTTCATATACATAGAACTTAAGTAAGACAATTAAAAGAAAACGGCTTTAATGTTTGATAATTTGGCGTAATCATGGACATGAAGTCATATCCAAATGATTTATCTTAAATTAAAACCAGTATTCCGATTCTAACTCGTCACCAAAGGCAACTAGTTCAAAATGAAAGAAAGTAACAGCAATGAAAAACTATTTAATAAAAAAAGCAAGAAAATCAGTAAGAATTTTTGTTATAATATCTGGTTTGATTTGACAGTCAATCCAGATTGAACCTCCTGATTTTTAACTTCAAGATTTCTCGTGCATTCCTCTCCTATGTTTATGTTTGATTTGAATGCTACTGAAACAACATTGTCACTTACTGTTGCCGGATCTTGTCTTTTTACAATTGGTAGACAAATAAAGCGTAACAAATCAAACAGAGATGTGATCGAAATAAGAAGGGTAATAAAAGTGACAAGAAAAGCAAACACGGAAGACAAGCTTCCCTTTGACCATATGACATAATAAAATTTGTCTTATCTTTGTAATACTGAAAGTCATGTCAACTTCTCATAACCTATATTTTGGAAAATTCCTGGAAATAAACTGAACGCGAACAATAAGCTACTTCTTTGGGCCAAATTTGTTCGACACTTGGATGTTCGGATTATCAAACACGCGATTTGGCTACGTGTCTGATTGAGAGAAGATGACACAAAAACAAAAAGTTTATGTTGCCAAAGAAAATATAAGTTTGAAAAATTCAAAAGTGGTTAGATTTCGTTAATTCTCTTAATTATATAGTTCACGCCTTTTAAAACTATTATCTCTGTTCTTTTTGTGTGATAAAATTTTTAGAGGCACTAATTATATCAAAAATTAGACCAGAAGGAAGTTTCAAAATAAATAAAATATTGCATGAATTAATGATAATGAAAAGAATAAAATATTATTATTTAGAGAATTTTAAGGAAAACTTTTATGTTGGAATTCTATTCTTACGTATGTTTTTTTTTTTTTTCAAATGTCAAAAAGTTTGAAAGAAGTAAAATACCTTTGAAAAATTTCTACTAGCTGATATTTTAAATATAGCACACTCACAACGTAAGAAGTCCTGATATAGATGAGTTTCTCAAAAGCAGATAAACGAGTTCCATAATTAAATCAAATCTTTTCACACAGAAAGTTCAATCCCTCAATAATCATGTGGACTCAATCATTTTATCCAGAAATTTTCTTTTCCATGTTATTTCGTGTGTCAATAAATTATTGTATTGAAATGTCTCGCCAGATTTGAAAAGATAAAATATAATATGCTTTTACGGATTTTATATAGTACTAGCCGCCTTTGGCGACCAGCCGATTCGCCAGTATTACCGCTCGCTACAATTTTCAATTAAATATTTTAAGTAACTGGTCTCTTAAAGGATTCTCAAACAAAATATTTTTAATCTTCAAATTTTGATAGTCATACCAAACTTATACTGTTTAAATCGTTTCGTTCAATTTAGTATATATTTTTTGCTAATTTGTTGCCATTTCCGGTAAAACTTCACTTTAATTAAAAATGTAAATGACGAAATTGCAATTAATATTAAGAAATTTTTTAATAAAACCAAGCGTTTTATCTTATTAATCATCTTTATTGTTATTTATTAATTATTATTATTATTGAATATGAGTATTGCAAACAGAATCGCTCGGTATTTAAGTCTTATGTTAACTACAAAATATTTTTCATAGTTTATGTAATATCTCAAACAATAATTCAACAAAAATTTCTGAGATTCAGTATAAAATTCAGTTTTTAGTTTTGCTTTCAAAAGGATTGAAATGAAATCAATAATAATATTTTGTTCCTGCTTATAAATATATTTCAAAAATTATGAAGTCTAAATTTAATGCAGTAAGGTATTAAATTTAGACTTTTCAGTATCTGATAAATATTCTGGACACACCAAATTTTAAATAAATGAATGAATGTTTCTATTTTCCACGATCAACTAAGACTTATTTATAAAGTTTTCAATGTTAAAAATTTAGGAAAACTCACCATTTTCATAATCTTAGGCCAATTAATCTTGAGAAACCTGCGCGCTTATTGGCGTATTTTCTTTGAAACGATCGATGAAAAATCTAAAATTATCCTTTTTTTATTGAATAGTGATATTCAAATCTTCATAAATCAGTCAGTTTAAGTAATTTGAAATTAACTCTTAAAAGTCAGTGATTTAGTTGATTGGAAATTAACTCTATGACCACCATAAAATCTGTGCTTTCTCTTGTGGTGTATGCTTTCTCATTAATATCCGATCGAATAAAACATCACATACAAAAGTACTTCATAGAACAAACACATCAAAAGTAAACATAACATTTCAATAGTTGCCAAAAACAAAGAGAAAAATGCAATTAATAAGCAGACGATATTTAGAAAAGTACAGATATTTAGACTGGAAAATGAAATTATCCGAAATTAAAAACACGCGCAGACGATATTTACAAAAGTAAAAATATTCAAACCTGAAAAGGAAAATATATGAGTTATTGCATCAATAAATGCCATAAGTTTGTTTATATCTTCATTATTTTATGAGTCATTAAACATCAAAATGGGTCCGGGACTAAATAAACACCCTGTATAGAGAGTGTAAAAGATCATAAAATAATTTTTCATGAATTCATTTTTTAGAAAAAATAATATTTCATATTTCTTTCATTTCCTACAGACACATTGCTGAAAATTATATTTTTGCAGATTTCATTTCCAAAAAGATTTAATTTATTTTTAATTGGAACTTTAATCAATGTGATGGCAACACTTTGAAAAAAGCTATTTTTTTCTCATGAATGCGAAACGTGCTTAATCTTAATTTTTATTTTTGACGAAAAAAATTATTGAAAATCATAGTTAAAATATTTATTTAAAAATTCATTAAAAATAGAAATTTAATTTTAAGATTAAAACAGTAGTATCATTTAAAAGATAAATTTTTTATCTTTAACTTCATGTAAAAATCTTTTTTGTGCGGTAATATTTTCGGCAGTTATAGCAGAAACACGTCAAAATTTCGCTTAATTTTTAAATAAATAAAATTCTAGTTAAAAATTCGAAAAAATAACCCCCAGGTGCACATTCCCGGCCTCCAAGGTATACACGTGCCAAATTTGGTAGCTGTAGGTTGAATGGTCTGGTCTGTAGAGCGCCAACACACACACACACACACACACACACACACATTGAGCTTTATTATAAGTATAGATTACGTTTCTTGTTAAGAAAGTCAGTTTTAGAGAAATAGTAATGCCCGAGTCAATGAACACCCGGCCTTGCTGACAAACGTAAAAAACATTTGGTGGCAAAAAAAATGAAGGACTCAGAATATTCGAGAATATTGAAGATATACCATTTAGGATTCAAGTTCTGGCGTTCTAGAAGGAAAGCCAGACGGATACTATAAAAAGCCGCGAGACAGAGCTGAAAAAAGTCAGTTGAGTTGAGCTCTAACGAGACGGCGGCAGTAGTAATCCAGTAGAAAGAGAATAGCTAAATTTTCTTTATCCACTTTCTACTACTGCGATAGTTTAATGGCGATCTTCTGCTTGTGTGCTGATGTTTACTGCAATTACAATTTATGTGTACGTTTCGTCTATGTTTTACTACTGAATATTCACATTTTCGTGTAGAATGAAACTTTAACTGTTATTGAGCTTATTGGACTTTTTCGTCTTACAATCTACGGATGGATGGTTGAATATTTCCCATAACAATAATGAATATCGTCGTCCTAAGTACAATATATCAAAGACAACGTGAACAAATAACTATATCTAAAGAACTAACAGAAAGTTGGTATTTATAACGTTCGCTAAAAATATCTCATTGCACATAAATCTTGTATGCAATGGAATAAACTGCAAAAACACACTCAACCTTGCTCCAATCAATTAATTAATTTCTTGTTGTGCCGCCATTAAATGATCACAGTTCAAAATTACGAAATCTGTCTTAAAATATTTCTTGTGTAGGCTTCAGAAAATGGACGATAATCTTACAAAGCTAATGGAGAAAAATTCCTCCAGTTTGTAAAGAAACCGTACTATAATGGACGCGCCTCTAATTTTGTACCATTTTAAGATAGAAACTTTGTTGTTAATATATCATAAGAGAACAATCGATCTGTTTCGCCATGGGAACTGTATTATTAAAGGATTGGCTTAAAAAAAGTAGAAACAAAGATTCCGATATCTTCTTCTTCCCCGTTGGTGTGGAGCGGAAGTTTTAAGAAGGGATACAGTCTCATATTTGCAGCAAAGATATTTGAGTGCATTTAAATGATGAAAACCATTCAGAAAGAAAATCAATTTTTGGCATTTTTTAAAAACATTTTGATTTAACAATTAATAGGAAAATCAAGTATCAAAGAAAAAATGGAATTACCTAAGAATTTGGGACAAAAACACCCTTCTGAACTACCTAGTGAGTACCTAGTACTATCAAGTGTTAGTTATCTAATCAAGATCCTCGTTATCTAATCAGGGCTCAAAATTACGAGGTCTACTCTAAAATAGGTCTCATGTTGCTCCAAAATGGGACATAAATATAGCTGAACTAAACTATTTGAATTCTTCATAAAAAAAAACCTAAACTAAATTAAATGATCTGTTCAAAAGCTTCTGTAGAAGGCACATCACTATTTTTACAATATATATCTACTTGGCGACACCAGGACAGCCTACCCAGAGGATGTAAGATACTGAAATGTATGATGGAGATTTCTGGAGCAAAAACAAAGATACAAAACTAAATGTTACATCTTTTACAGTGCTGGATTTTCTACAAGGAAGCTGCCTAGGGTTGCTGGGTTAAAGAGGGACGTAGGTAGTTCTAATAAGAAATTGTCATTACCCTAACTACCGAAAGAATAAATTTAAAAAATATAAATTCTTATTGACATTTTGACAAGTATAGTTGGTGGGGTTCAAAATTGTTTCATTACTTCCACTCAATTATTACAATATTTATAAAAATCGAACATCTGCTTAAAAATATTAAGTATAAGCATTGATGTTGCGCAGTCATGAATTTATGTAAATAAATAGAAATATATACATTTGCATAAAATTACTAAAATAAAAAATCTAATCAAAAGTAAGTCATTAATATGTTGATTAAGTACAAAATTTGTTGAAATATGAAATTAAACTGATTATTTTATTAAATGAGGATCCTCATAATGAGCATTGCTTAGGGTCACAAAATGGTTAAATCCTCCACTGATCTATAACGAATTACAAAATATGCAAACCAAAAATATAAATGTCCTAAACAAACTCTAAAGACAAAACAAATATCAAAGAACTAAATTCTTGAAGTAATGTCAAATTAAAACATAGAAATATCAAAAATCAAATAAAACTTTACAAACAAGAATTAAACCAAGTTACATTACACATGACTATTTAAATATAAAATTTTAAAGTCATAAAAAATCACATTTCCTACAATCGTTAAAGCGTCCAGGGACCTTAAATTTTTTTTTTTAAATTTTCAACTTATTAATTTGAAATTTTAGAGGCATAAAGAGGAGTGCCATAAAATATAGAATACAGAATTTCATTGTAATATGCTTGACTATTTTTGAATTATGAGAATAAATATAATATTTAATAACAATTAATAACCTTTACGATAAAAATTACAAAAGAGCTGTAGTAAGTATTGTGTAGGTTTAAAAAAAAATTTAAGAAGAGACCTGCGAAATAATAAAGCGAAACTATTGTTTTGAGGAAAAACATGCCCAATATTCGTTTTGAAAACAATTATGTATACCTTAATTTGTAAATAACTTCAATATGTAAATATGTATGCCAAAATCTCTGCTTCATAAGTTAGTTCTTATATACTTATATAAAATTTCAGAAAGTTTTGACAAAAAAGACTTGGAAAAAAAAGTTGAAAAGAGAGACAAAAAAAAAAAAAAAAAAATGAAGCGTTTGGAGTATTTTAAAATTACAAGAAAAAAAAAGGCAAAAAAAAGAGACTTTTTTTTTTGTTTTGAAATAAGAGCCTTTTTAATAAATAAATGTCTAAGATTTTGAATTTAGCCAATAAAAGGTTTTTTTTATGTATTAAATCTCTAGCATGCATTTAAAATATAACATACACATTTTTGCTGTATAATCCGATGAATATAATATAATTTTAAATGTGGTAAAAATTCTGGAACTTTCTTCATTCATTTAGCTTTAAGCCACAAAAATGCTAAAATATTATTATAATTTTTTAAAAATATTAATTCACATCTGATTCAAATTTAAATACTATTGTATTAATAGAAATATTTTTAAAATAAGGAGCCATAAAAAAATTAGCAGTCAAAAAGTAGGCTTGGCACTTTATTTGCAAAAAATTGCTCATAACTCTTCCAAAAACTATCGAAATACAAAAACATTTTTCTAATATTTGTCTTCCGATGTCTCCTCGCATTTAATGAAAAAAAAAACGATATTTATATTAAAGCTACAACAATGTTTTAATAAATCTTTGATATTAGTACACCCTACAGTAAGAAGATAGTCAGAATTTTTGCTTCAAGCTTTAATCGAACCGCGTTATTAAAACCCGTGCAGAAAGAAAATCACTTGTAAAAAAATATTAAGTTTTCGAAGATCTCTGAAACTTTTGCTGATTAGAACTTCTTTTCTTATTGTATTCTGCACGAAAGTGACAAAAAAATAATAACAATGAAAAAAAAAAAAAAAAACCGCGAGTCTTAGTGATTTCCCCTTTTTTTCCCCTTCAAACAATACCACCTTTTGTGGTATATTCTACGGCTTCCCTACCTACATAATTACACCACTGTTCAACAAACTCCAACGCTGAGTAATTTTTAATGGCTCTGCAGCAATTTCTTTTGAAAGCAACTTGAATTCTTCGTCTGAAAATTTCCCATCCTTGGACTGGGATCTTCAGTGATTGTGATGTGAGGAAGGTAATCTCCTGGTAAGACGTATTCTGAAACGTCGCCAATGGATCGATGTATGTGGATGACACTTTGCACTATGACCTTTACGGATTTATCTCGAATCAGTTTGGTCAGCGCCATCTTTTGGTAAAGTTTGCTTTGGAGAGTAGCTTCCGTAGTCTTTTTTTCTTTCTTTCTTGGAACTAGAAAAGTAGTCTGGAGAAGAATGGTCTTTATATAATGTTTTTTTAATCAATTCAATCGCTAAAAGCATTTTTTTTTCTTTTTGATAAAAGTGCTGGAATTTTTATTAAAGAAATATTATTAATATTTGTGTATATTATTTACTTCTGGACTTTTTATAGTGTTGGATAGCTCAGAAAAATATTAAGTCAGCAAATCTCTTTTAAGGCTTTTTGTTTTCAGATGCTTTTTACTTTTAAATATTTAAGAGCAGTGATTCAATATATTATGGCTATTTTCAATTGAATTTCTTTTTATTTATCACTCATTAACAGTCATTTTCTTATTTTTTTCCCATTTTGAGGACACACTATGGTGGCCAAATTAAAAGGTCTCTGCCACGAAATCAGAAGGTCACTAGATCGAGATTGAAGATTTGTTTTGTTTGTGGGCTTGATGCATTTTAAATGCCCCATCGTACCTCAAATTTCCTCGATATGATTAGGAAGTTCGGAAAGTTGAATTTCTCCCTCGTTATCTGACCATTGTTCAAGATAAGTGAGTTTTTCCTGAAATTTTCAAAATCAGGCAGTGATTAAATTTAATTTGATTTAAACAAGGTTATATTCCAGGTCAAATTTTCGACGGAAAGAGGATAGCTAACATAAAATTTTAAAGAGGCCCTGACTTAATCTGTTCATACGAGCTACAGGGAATAAATTTTATTAATTTCATTTTATTTTATTTCTTTTTAATTTTTATGTTTTTACAAAGAAATTATGAAAATCTGTTAGTAGATATATATCATCAATCGGAAGATTTGCACTAAGTATGTAGTATGGTTTTGGATATTTTGTGACTAAAGAAAGGTCGTACAACTTTAAATATAATTGCAATAATTGGACATCGGTCAGAAGTTTACGTTAAGATACGTGATATATTTGGCTTAATGTCACTGAGATCAAAAATCAATTGACAGAGAGTCTTGGTTCAGTTCTGACGTGTAAGCAAACTAAAAAATGTAGTCTAGAACTCTAACTATCAAGGTAACCTTATTTTTTTAAAATATTTAAAATATTTTAATTAATATTTTTAATATTTTTAATAGGATATAAGTTTTTAACACGAAAGCAAGATTAAAGTTTTTTTTTTTTTGTTTTCATCTGATGGAATCTTATCTTCCTTCCCTTATCATCTTATGGTAATATAAAACTATATCCATTGAGCTTACATGTGACGTTGAAACCTCAAAATAAAATAATAAATTTAAAAAAAAAAGGATCCCCATTGTTTTCTCCTTGAATCTATCAATTTTTAGAGTATAATAAACTGATATCTCAAGAGTACGCTGTCAAAGTCAAACTCAGTTTCTTAGTTACTATTTTTAAATAAATGTTTTTAAATAAATATAATAATCTTGTTTTAATAATATTTCTGATATGTTCGATATGGAAACGTTGAACTTCTGTGGAATTTTAGATGCAAAAATAAATCTATATTAATAACTCGTTAGCACGTAGTGACATGCCCGACGCGCGCATTGAATTACTGAATTTTTAATTTTAAATCAGCAGTAAAAGTATTAATTTAAAATCTTAAGTGAAAGTATTAAGTAATTTAAAATACACTGGTGTGCAAAACTTAAACAACAATGCAAATTTTAAGCAGATAGCCATGAAATTGCAGAAAAGGAGTTCTTGCGATCAGTACAATGAACACGTAATTCAAGAGAAAGGTCATGCCTATGCAAATATCAGGAACAAAACGTCACAGGCGACGTGAGCGTACGCAAAACACGTGCGGATGGCGCGCGCAGCTCAACACTACAATAAAAGGAAGGACGGAGACGCAATTAAAGACATTCGATGCAAGTGCACGTGAGTTAATTCGTGAAATATGACTAGCAGAAATCACCTGGACGATTTCACACGTGGAAGAATGATCGGAAAGCTGGAGGAGGGGCGTAGTGTGACCAGTGTAGCTGAAGAGTTCGGAATAAACAAAAGTGTTGTTTCGCGCGCTTGGAAAGCCTTCTAAACCACAGGTACAGCTGTGGGAACGGTTGGTGGTGGCCGCCCCAGGAAAACAACTGCAGTGGATGACCGATATATCGTCCTGCAGGCGAAAAGAACATGAAACCAGTCAGCAAGCGCCATTGCTCAGCAACTGTGTGCAGCAACGGGGCGAGAAGTGTCGCATTTTACTGTGTCCAGACGCCTTCACAAAGGTGGCCTATTCGCCCATCGTCCTGAACGCTGCATCCCTTTGACAGTTTCCCACCGGTGGCACCGTTTAGTGTGGTGCAGGGAGCACAAAAACTGGACATCTCATCAATGGAGTCGTTTTAGTGCCACAAGCAATTCCCAACGCCAGTTGATTTGGAGAGAGGTCGGGACACGGTTTCATCCCAGTAACATCACGGGAAGAGACCGTTTCGGTGGTCCTGGAGTTGTCGTCTGGGGAGGCATTATGATGAACGGGCGGACTGAGCTCCACGTTTTCGACAGAGGTTCTGTAACTGGAGATCGCTATTGTCAGGAGGTGATCCTTCCCCATGTGCGTCTGTTCCGAGGTGCCATTGGATCAGACTTCGTTTTTATGGATGACAATGCACGACCACACAGGACTCATGCTGTTGAGGAGCTCCTGGAAAGTGAAGATATCACTCGAATGGATTGGCCGGCGTGCTCCCCTGATTTAAATCCGATAGAACATGTGTGGGATGCTTTGGGGAGACGCCTTGCGGCACGATTACACCCTCCTGGGAACACCCGACAACTTAAACAGATGCTGATTGAGGAATGGGCACTCTTACCTCAAGAACTGTTGGACAATCTGTTGCTGAGTATGGGGAGACGGTGCGAAGCAACCATTGCAGTAAGGGGAGGGCATATCCCATACTAAGGAACATCTGCTTGCTGTTCTTCCTCTTGGACAGACAATCATGTGTAATGATACTATGAGTTCAATAAAGCCTTTTTTTTTGTTTGATTCCATACTGTATTCATTGTATTCCTTTCTGCGCAACTATGCTTTCGTCATTCTTTCAGAACAAAATGTTGTATCTCATTTCTGAATTTCATCTCTCAGATGATTTCTCGTGAAGTTATGGCAAAAAACATACCTGTTGCTTAAGTTTTGCACACCCTTGTACAATAATCACTCTTTAAAGTTTTATTACTTTAGAGCTCCTTATATTATTATAGAAATTAAAATAACGAAAAAATGTCCGAGATAGGGTGGGTCAATAATTAGGAAGTTAAATAAATTCGTATGTCAAAGCTGTTCAAATGCTGAGTAGGGATTCCACTCTTGAGAAATACCACTTAGACAGAAATGTTGAAAAACTTGTTCGAGACAAAAATGTTAAACCCCTGTGAGACTTGAGATGTAAAAATAAATGAATGTTATTAATTCTGTTCTAAATATGAGTATGCGTTGCACACTTGAAAAATATCACTTGGCAGTTACAACATTAACATTGAATTTCACAAGTGTTGACAGTAATGACATCCGCCTCATGAAAGTTAGAAAGGTCGTGAGCCAACCATACCGGGTGAGACTGACTCTCCAGGGAATTTGAACTTACAAATATTTTACTTCGAATGCCAAAATAAAGCTTAACACTCCTCCGAAATGCGTAATGGGACTGAAAATAGCCCTATTGCTAGTTCCGGAAATCTGACAAGAAACTCTCAGGAGTTCTTAAGTTCTTAGTCTTCTTAGCTTTTTTTATTCTACCGGGGAAGTCAAATTTTTTCATTCGGAAATTTTCTATAAAAAAAATTCTTGCTCTTTCTTTTAAAAACTAGCCTTCTTAGACATTGAAGATACAACAAGTCGATTTTTTTTAGTTGTTCGTTTAAATGGAAACCTTTTAGACAATGAAACCTTAAAATAGCTGAAAAAGAATCAGCTTATCAGAAAGCTATGCCACATCTGCTTTTTTTGTTTTCGAAATTCCTTTATGTACTGAAATTCTACACTAATTGAACATGCAGTTTTTTTTATACAAAACTCATTCTCCCAATATAATAAAGTTTTAGCAGATGATTATTTCAAACGTTTACTAAATTATACAACTCTTAAAAAATGTAATAATAAGATAATTGGAAATAGTATAAATGTATCAGAAGGTCATGACCTACTTATTCTTATTCCGAAATTCCGTTTTTAACGTACGCTGAGACTCTTTTCTGTTTGAACGAGTTATTACCGTAATTTGTTTTGTATTTGTATTATTAATTTGTTCTTACAAAAACTATCTCTCTAGGATAATGAAGATTCTCTAAGTGATTCTTTTAGACTTTTAATAAACTATACACTTTTTTAAAAAATAAAATCGTAAGATAAGTGAAAAAAATAAAAATGTACCCGAAGATCATGACCTATCTGTTTCCATTCTTACTGCTCTCTGAAAACAAACACTGCTTGAACAAGTAATTAATCCAACAAATAATTCAAGAAACGCAGTTCCCTAAATAGAACCCATTAACGTGCCCCACGGGAAACGTTACCAATCATGTCACCTGACATCCAGATAAAGTTTTTTTACATTGCGATAAAACGCTTTTTTCCCCCTTCAAAAATCCCAGCGGATTCCAAAATTAAATTGACAAAGCGTATTTTAAATGAATCATGTGAAAATACATTTAAAAAAATTATTTTGTTATCTACTAACAATGGAGCCGTAATGGTCTCTAGTTCAGAGGGTACTAGAAGTTAGGATACGCTAAATCCACCGTACGTGTATCCCCGAAGGTGTGACTTGGCAGTATTGCCACAGGACAATGCGGTTCATATAATAATTAAATTATTCGTACCTTTAAAATGAATACTTTTCTTATGAGTTTCTAAATATATAACAGTTTCAATTATCTTAGATTGATTTTTCACATTCAACCTCATTTAAAATTTCTGAATTAGCAATTCTTTAGTTTCACCTTCTAAATAAAGGAAAGTCCCATCTTCTCTCTGCCCTGGAGGACACAGGAATTTCGGAGTTTTGGGTACTGATGTAGTTCTTGCCATCGTCATCTAAATTTGTTTCAAAATTACGAGATACGCTCCTTAATAACTGTCGTTTAGCTCAAAAACTGGCGCAATTTAACAAAAAGGCTTTTAAAGTAATCACTAAAATATCGTAAATGTCGAAATCTAAAATCAAGAAGAATTTCGTCAGAAAAATTTAAGGAAATTTTCAATATTTTCAAAACTTTTACTTAAACCTTTTTTTTTCCAACAATGAACGTACAAATAAAAATTATAGATCTCGTACAAATAAAAATTATAGATCTGCTCAATAAATAAAGGATATCTACTCTGATTATGTCTCAGAAACTAATTTCTGAACCGTTAGAGATAGATATGTACGTGCAATTGGAAAAATGCTCTAAATAACATAAATAATCACATTTAACGTTGTTCGAGACAGTATCTTTAATTCTGACGTTACGAAATCTAAAATTTATACTTTTCTCTATTTTATAAGTCCTATTTAATAAAACTGGCATTTTAAGCCTAACAAATATATATATATATATATTGCTACCATAATTCGCCGTGTTATGAGGTATTGAATATTTCGGAACATTTCAATGCTTGCTTGATGTAAGATGCTCCAATATACACACGATGCATCCTAGGCGATCTTTGAAGATCAGAGAAAATGAAATTCGCCGATTCATAATTTGGTCAGTTTGGATCGCAATAAGAGGAAACATCTTTTGTTTAAGAATTTCGTGTATTAAAAACTTTTTTTCTGAATATGAGCAGCAGGACCGGGGTATTGTATAACACTTTAGACATTGTGATTTTTCAGCAGTAGCGACGTCAAGTTTAATTCTTTAGCTAATTTAAAACATTGATATAAATGGAAATATAAACCTATCTTAAACCGTTTAAAAATTAGTTACTGGACCAAGATTAAAATAAATACTTTATATAAAAAAATCAAGCTGTCGAATATATTAATGTCGGAATAAGATAAAAAGAAATACATCGATTAATATACTAGTAGATCCAAGGATGTAGAATAATTTATGTTTCATACCTGAATTGGCAACGGAATATTTGTTCAGTTCCATTTCATATGTTGCGCACATTCTTTGAATTGAATAGCTGTTTTGGATTTGGACTGATAGTGATATTTCTTCGACAGAATGAAAGGTTTGTTTTGTTGTTTGTTTTAACATAAGGTAAAGAAAGTGTTCTCAGAATATTAAAATAAATATATCGCACATTTGAAATAAAATTGCAAATTCAGTGTAAGAATATTTGCATTGTCAATTAAAATGACTTAAAATATTGTGTAATATAACACATGCCAAACATCAATATAAATAAATTCCGCTGATTGTTATTTATACATTCTCATATACGAATAACAGAAAAAGAAAATATTATAAAGGTTAAAATATTCCATGTCGAAATTTTAATGAATCTCTCAATTACAGATATTCCCGAGAGGGAGAAAAAATACCGTCGTTGCTTCGCTATCCTCCCGACGACTCGTTACTTGTTTACGACTCCGATTCCGGTTTCAATTCCAATTCATTCCGGCTTGAGAATGCTGGTCTTTTATAGTTCCCGGGGGTGGGCAGAGAAGGTTTTCGGACCAATAAGACGTATCTCAGTTCCTATTGGATTTATCGATAAAATTCTCGAAGTCTCCAGCAATATCCATTTTGTCACCAAATTCGTCGCCAAATGGTCGCCAAGCTCTGAAATCTATGACGCCTCACCCGATTAGCACAAAACAGTGCTCACCATAAAACGGTCTTTTTTATGATGACACTATTCATGCTAGGAAGCAAATTTACAGGTATGTAACAATATGAGCACAAAACGTGTCATGTTGTGTAAGTAACGAAAGAATGAAAGGTAGAAAGCTCCCTCTATATAAAAATTTATGTTAAGATTTAACAGGGAAAAAAAGGAAATGATAATTAAAGAACCATTATTATATGAAAGTTTTCACATAAAGATCCCATGGATAAATACAAGGTTATCCTAAATGAGTGACTTGGTATTAACATTTATATTTTCAAAATTATTATACATAATATAATAAACGACTTATAAAAATAAAGAAAAACATTGAAATTTTTTTCCCATATAAATGTTTGATGCATGAACCTTTCTTAACATGGCATATCTAATCTATTCTTAAGTTCGTTCCATGCATTTGGAACTTTTACAGTGTCAATGATGCTTCAAGCAGCGGTGATGCGTTCTTCGAGTGTTTTCGACAATGGTATTTATAAGCAATGTCTTTTATGTAACCCATAAAAAGAAATCACATTAAGTAAATTCCAGAGATCTTGGTGGCCATGTGACGAAGGATAAATCAGTATTAAATATGCGTTCAATCCAATATTGTGGAAATTAATCTTTTAACTGGGTTAAGAACATTCAAACCTCAATGAAATGGGGCTCCATCTTGTTTTAAGATAAAATTCACACTATCCTCACATTGTTGTAGAAATAACCATACTTCCAACACATTCAGATAATTGCCATCTGTTGAGCGATGTTAAAAGCAAAAGTTAGAGAGTTTATTTTCATTTATCATTATTTACATTATGTGTAATAGTTTTAAAAATACAAATCTTAGAAATGTGGTAATTTTAACCCTGTATAAAAACAAGTAATTCATCAATGCATTTAGTTTCATCCAAGTTAAAAAATTCACCATTTTTCAAAGAGTACAGTCTTTTATTAATATGCTTTATTTATTTATTGGAAAAAATTTGGATTTTTTTTCCATTCATTTATGAAATAAATATTTTTAAGTACATTATAATCATAAAGAGACATTTTGTGGAAATCCACAATCATGAAAGTTTTTATGTAATAAAATATATAAACAGGTGATAATATCAGTAATTTAATCCTGGGGGAAAAATTAAAGCTGCTAGATTTTTCTAACTCTTGAATATAAAATTTGTAAGTAATTTTTATTATTGTCGTGAAAGCATAACAAAAAATCATTATCTAAAATTAGATTGTAAAGTTAAAAATCCTTAGATAAGATTGGATCGTAAAGTTAAAAATCATTAGATAAGATTAGATAGTTAAATTTAAATTCATTAAATAAGATTAGATCGTAGTGTTAAAAATCATTAAATAAGATCATATAGTAAAGTTAAAAAATCATGAGATAGGATTAGATAGTAAAGTTAAAAATCATTAGATAGGATTAAATAGTAAAGTTAAAAATCATTAGATAAATTCGGATGGGGTTTGTAACATTACCTACTGCAAAAAGATTCTTTGTCCTAATTTGCAAATTTGTAAATTTTTGGACATTTTAGCTTCTATCATCATTTCTACTTAGTGTTAGACCAACCACTGCTTTGACATCGATTGATTAACTATTAACTCCTTAATAACGAGATGGTTTCCTCTCCATTAAATGATAAGCATCTGATATCCCAAAGCTGTCCGAATCATTAGTATAGGGTTAATTTATCAGATTCATGTCCAATTTTGAAATAACTTTTTTTAAATTTGCCTTCAAACTTCATGCTATAATTTGGATGGCGAGCTTCACAACTAAACTGGGGTTTAACACTTCATACTCGCAAATCTTACCAACGATAAGGTATTTGACTAAGGGCTACAGATTTAACGTGCGTCCCCACCTTCCCTTCACACGGCGCATCTATGATGAGTTTCAAATTCGCACTCGAAACTTAAATGTTGTAAGCACTACCTTTACCGTTATGTTGAATATGATCGACTCAGTGGAACAGATATTGATTTTAAATCGGACTGCTTTTAACTTTCTTGTATACAAAATGTACTAAGGAAAGGATTGCAATAGATCAAAAAATTCGATCTCGAGATGGAAGTTTGGAGAGGGGGATGCCAGCTCAGGTTTCGTCCTCGTCATCTGACCGCGGCTCAAAATTACAAGGTCCGTCCCAAAATAACCATAGCGTTGCTTTATAATGGGATATTAATATGACTAAACTAAACTATACTTAATCGATCTTGAGATTTTGACGAATTTCAACTTTTCAAACCTTTCTGAATCCAAATACGCCATTTTTGGAATTATGACTGTCTGTGAATACGATAACTTAAAAATGCAACAAGCTAGACTGATGAAATTTGATGTGTATATTTTGAATCAAAATTATAAATTTCTTTCCAGTTTTGGACAAAATCCGTCGATGCACATAAGGGCACGAAAATTCAAAAGCTTAACGAACGAGATGGAAGAAGTTTGTCATATTCTTTATCTTCACATTTGTAGATCTGAATCATTATTGTACCATATACATCAGAGAATTAGTCGTCGGTTGGTCTATCAGTTCTTGTACATGTGAAACGGAAAATTGAAAAACGCTAAGAAGTTACAGAAACGGAATTCAGTACGTGGTCTTGACATTAAAGTTGTTGATAAGTAGCAAATGTTGAACGCAGTTAGTCAATGGAAAGAGGTGCAAAATGCACAGTTCATTTTTTAAAAAATTATTCTTTAAAATTTAAAACACCAAGTGTGTAAATGTACATTTATAGTCAAGGGGGATACAGCTCCGCTAATTTAGATAGCATTATTTAAAGAAACTGGCTTATTAAATATGAGTTTTATCACTGCGATGTTGTTTCATTGTCATGGCTAAATGAGAATTTTAGCATACATCTTTTCCTATGATTAAAGACATGCTTTCTTTCTCCTAGTCATATGGACTCACTCGTTTGCACAGCACTGTTAAATTAAATGCTAAAAATGATCTATTATGAAAGCACTAAAAATGCTACATCATGAGTGTAAACTTTCATTAAACTACATTATTATTTTTTTCTACATAAAAATGTATATAATTAGTTTTTTATCTTTTCAAATTTAAGCATTTAATCTTTATTATGATCGCTTCATTATATCATTCACCTTAGCAGCCTTTCATATTACCTTTTGGCATCGATGACTGGCATCCACTATAAATATAAATGTATTGATTAGAAAATTTCAACAAAATGTAATTTTTGATAAATCATCTTTTGTATTTTGAGTTACGATATACATAACGTATGATTAGTGAGCCGGCGTCCTGGCATAGGGGTAGCGCGTCTTCCCCGTGATCTGGGCGTCCCGGGTTCGAGTCCCGGTTCGGGCATGGTTGTCCTTCATTTGTTCTATGTGTGAATGTGCCCCCCTTTAAAAAGGGGCTGTGCAAGCGAATGTGATGCGTGAGTAGCAAAATCGTACTCTTGGCCCTAGTTGGCGCTACTAAAATAAGAGACGTTCCCTTTCGGCTTGAAATCGTTGATTGAAGTCAGCGGGCCTGCCTATGGCAAGTGCCATGGGGAACAACATAACATGATTAGTGAAGACTTTTAAAGTTATCCATTAGTTTGCTAAATTTTCTTTACTAATTAGATGAATCATTCTGTGCAGAGAATGCAGTGGAATGGCAGTCCATCTGAATAGATCAAATAAGAATTTAAGATATTTTAGTTTATGATTCTAAGTTTTTTCTGTGTCGAATGTAACACCTATGATTGACTAAATCTTAGTTTATAAGTTGAAAATACGATAAGTTTTACACGTATGCAGCACAGTGAGATTTGTATTTTGAAGTTATCGATCTGATTTGTATTGAACAGCCAAACTTCTTTGAATGGATTTCGTTCAAAATTTGAAAAAAATCTACAAATTTGATCGTAAACCAATACATCAAAGCGTTTTTGAGTTATCGTGTTCACAATAGACATACGTAATACTAAAAAAATTGCTTTTCGAAAACAAAGAGGTTTGAAATTTTGAAATTCGTCAAAACTTCGAGATACGTTTTGATCATTATAATATTTTCTCTGTACTTCGTATACGACAAAATAAAAATAAAAAAAAAGTGTGTGTGTGTGTGTGTTTTAAATTGTGCAGATTAACTTCATTTGGATTCTTGCAAAATCTGTTGTTGAACTCGTTAACAAGTATTTTATAAGATGAATATTCAAATATATTAAATTTATCTTATCCAATTAGGTTATAGTTAAAGGTATACATCTTCCATTATAATTAAATAGTTATTTTTTTTTAGCTATGCCTTGGAATATTTTATTCATAAGTGAAGTTTTGACTTAAATATTGACATAATTTTTTACAGTTTTCAATATATTAATGCAGGAAATTCCACTCTTTAGACTTATGATGATTCTTGCAAATCCTTTCTAGAAATTAGATGATCTAGTTTTACCTTTCATATAGATGCAACATAGTCAAAGATGGATCTTGTACCAATAAACCATAACAATCAAACATGTTTTCTAAAAAATAAAATGGGTTATGCAAAATTTTGGCGCAATAGAATGTCTGAAATAAATATTGAAAATGGCTTCTGCCATGGATTGAAGGAGAGAAAACTAAATTTAATATCTATAAAATGTAGAATATCTGAATGTTGTATAACATTTATTAGTTATATTCAAATAAAACAACGATTCGCGCATAGCACATTTTTTCAGGAATCATACTCACAGAAAAAATCATGATTCATCTGCGATTGGCAGGCTGCTCAATAATCCAAAAATATTCTGCGATGAAAATGAAAAATAATCCATCAAAAGTTTTGGAAGTTATTTGTATAAATCACAAGCTGAATATTTCGATTCCATTTTTTCCGGAATTTTGATGTTAAGATATCGAAATATTTGCCTTTGCAAACTTTTTATTGTAGATTTCATGGAGATGCCATTAACATTCACATCAGGGCTCCTTAAAGTGTGAATTGGGATACCAAGTACGGTTGTAAAAATATTCAAACTTTTTTGCAGATTATTTCTTATTTTTAATAAAAACTAATAAGAATTTTGAATTGACTCATAGCATTTCTATTTGCTGATCAATAACTGCAAACTTAATGTTTCACTTCCTTTTTTTTCAGTTTTAGGGCAGAGTATAGAATTATTTTGTTTTATAGGATTCTTTTTCCTGTAGAAAAATGTTAAAAAAAATACTCTAGATCTTGATTATATGCCTCAGTTCGGGGCGAGAAACATTTGTTTTAATTTTTAACCATTTTATGAAACACCATCTCGAAAATTATCACTATTTACTTGCTTCTACTTTATGCTGCTTGACAGTTCTTGAGCTATGCGGCATTTGTTTGTACCTCAAAGAAAGGAATGGTTTGGTATTTCATTCTTGCCAGAAAGTTCACATAGTTTTAATGAACCTTGAGTACGCTTGTATTTACACCACGGCTTCTTAAACTCTTTTAGATTTCATAATATTTTGTTTCCTAATAACCATAGGAGGTGATAAGCCCAGAGAAGATGGAGAGCGCTGCCGCTTGCAATATCCGATAGGTGCCATCTATTAAACAGCATATGGTGAATAATATCCATTAAGCAATATATGGAGTGCAGATTAGGTGGACATATTATAGACTAATTTCTTGCAGAAACGCATATCTCACGTATCAAATGAAGTTAAACAAAAGCGCTTTAAAATTTTTTTATTACGAAATGCGTCTTCTTTAGTCCCGTAGTAACGCAATTTATTAACACCAAAATATTTTGGATTGATTTATTTTCTTCCCATGTCAAGTAATCTTTGAAGAAGATTTTACGTGGCCCATTTTTTTTTCTTTTTTGTCAAGCTCTAATAGACCATAAAAAAAATACAGATTGAATTTATCACTAAAAGTTATGCACAAACATGACTACTTTTCATTATAATCGTTGTAAAGATTCAGGCGTTTATCATATTGATGGGCCAAGTTTGCGATCGCTTCTTCAAAGAACGTTGCACCAGTGGTGTGAGGTGGGCTTTAATATTTCTTTGAACCTTCTCATTAGTCTGGAAGTTCTTTCAGATTTCTTTTGAAGAAAGAATATGGAGCAGGAATGTCTAAACATTCACCCTCCAAAATCACAATTTTGGCAAGCTAGTCAGCCATCTAGCTGCCTGGAAATCCACCATTCTTCGTTTTTTCTGAACCATTTGATTAACTCGTTGAATAAAGTCTTTCGTCGCGACAGTCTTGTATCGCGACATCCCTTTTCATTCAGAACATGGCTTAGAGGCGAGTGATTTTCATTTCCTTCTTGGATTCCTGGATTGAAACAAATTGCCTAAAAATATTATATATATATAATGATATTACTTAATCTAATTTAAATTCTAATTAATTTCCTCCTTATTTTATCTTGATTTAGCCCATATTAACTTCATTCTGAAATGTTCTCTTATTTCTTGATCCAATTCCCAATTTTATTTAATTAATTTTACAACTGCTCTATAAAACTGTTCACTTCAGCATTTTTCCACACTCCAAGTGAAAGGACAAAATTCCTTAATGTTTACAACATTCTTTTAAAGGTACCTAAATTTCCCTTCCCTAAGTCTACACGTGTCAAAGAAATCCCTATCAAAATCTCATAGTAAAAACCATCGAAGGGAAAAAATTTCGCTCTCTTTTGCTCTTCTGCTCTTGTTTCGCGATGTAGACTGACGTATTTCTTACAGCTTATTCTTTGTACGTAAATTTTTCCTCCTATTGTAAAATAAATCGGAGTTAAAAATTTCAAAAGTTTCATATATATAAAATTAATGCCATTAAAGATTCGGGGGAAAAAAAGGTCCTCTTATTTTATACTCAGAACTCCTATTTATGTTTCTATGGTACTTCCAATAAGCATCAAATGATCTACTTTCAGATTGGTGACGTTTGCCAAACTTAGTATCATTTCGCGCACGGCAAGGCTTTCCCATATATGATAGTTGCATCAAGGGAACAACAAAAGAATATACATTTGCGTTGATTTGACATTGAAAAAAGAACTAGGTGGTAGTAGAAGAGTTCTTAAATGCTTCGAAAATATGTATAAATGGGAGAACTGTTTTGTTTCCTCACCTAATATTAATAAAATCTAATAAATTTGATAATAAAAGGAAGCAAACAAAAAAAAAATGTAAAGGGGATTCGAACTTCCAGTTCGCAAACATCGTAATGCTTTAGGCTTGATTCGTCTATCTATTTTGTTTTTAAGATTTACCTGTTAAACGCATAGCAGCAATAACGTGAAAATAATTTTTTTTTAATATTTAATGTCGCAACATGATGGGTAAGATGCAATAACTAAAACAACAACAAAAAAAGTTAGTTGTAAATTTTTCTAAAAAGTATTTTTAAAAACTGAATGGAAATGAAATGGATATCACTGAAAAGCTTATTTCTTCTCTTAAAAAAAATTAAAACAGTGAGAAAATGATTTTTGTGAATAACATCGAGGAAAAATTTCGAAATTATCTTTTTATGCACTGGATCTACTGTCTAAGAAACAGCTGCGTATGAGATTTGGTAGCTGTAGGTCAAATGGTATGCTTTGAAGAATGTTTTTTACGATTTTCACGCCATTCATGCCATAATTTACAAAAATATGAAATATTTTATAATTTAAAAATTTATAATTAAAAAAAATTATGATTTTAAACAAACTGCTGCAAATGCTCTTTTAAGGCCTTAAACAAAGAAAGATGGAAAATTCAATAGATTGCAGAAAGAAGTGTGTGTGTGAGGGGGGGGGAGACCCACTGTTTGCGGATAAAGCGAACTGTTCATTAAAATTGTGTATAATATAATAAATATATTTTATTTAATCCAATATATAATACAGAATACTATGAATAAAATACGTTATATAAATATACTGTATAATATTCAAAAGAATTTTTTTACAACTTTCGATTAGAATAAAAAGGCCTTTAGAATGGATTTTACTTAGTGATGATGTGATATCAAGTACATAACATACTTGTACCTTAAAGGAATGATTTCAAAAAATTTCTCTTTCGCTAACTTTAACACAATCTCTTAGTTCCTTTTAGGTATACATTAGCAAATTCACGATATCTTCAATGGGGAAAAAAAAAAACGACGTTGTTGTCATAAAAAAAAGAAAGAAAAGAAAAGAAAACACCCCAGATTTTAAATAACTAGATGAGGATTATGACCTAAAACAATTTCGAACTATTATGTTCAAGCATTATGAGATACAGAGTTGCCAAGATCTGGCGATTTAATCTCTGACAACCAAAATCAGTAGAAAACGAGACGATGCATCATCGTAATTGAAAAATATGGTTTTGACGTAGAGCAGGATTCTCTCAAAAACAATATAATCAGTTTTTCAATGGACTAAGTACTAATATATTAATTCAGATATTCAACACGGTAATTTCATCGTATATATGAAAATATTTGCTGATTTCTCAAAATACAAGGTGCCTAATATAACCGTGACCAAACAGCTGATTTCTAAATCGTTAAAGATATACATATATTACAAGTTAGAAAAATGTTCTGTAGTAACGCGAAGAATCATATTTTATGTAATTTCAGTAAATAAATATACTTCTAAAAAATTACGATCTGGATTTTTTTTAATTCCTTGGGTCTTATAAATTACATTTAGTAAAATATAATTAAGGCATTAATATATATAAAAAAATTCTGTTCTTCTGCGACTAAAATGACCGAATTATGAAACCTTGACTTTCATTATTTGAAGCCAATCAACACCTGTCTCGAATAAATGTATCGTTGATTAGACGATCTTTCTGGAGGTGGGCATTTGTTTAAAATGATGAAATTCGGAGCTTCTGGATTCGGTTAGTGTTAGTCGGAAAAAAGTGTTTTTAAAATGTTTCCTTTGTCTTTTTTGATTTATCAGTCTTTCAAGAATATGTTAATAAATACGAATAATAGAGTCAAAGGAATTATACAAAAAAGCGGACTTCTTAATTTCTTTTAGCAATACATTTATTACTTCAAGCAACTTTCTTCTTCGCATCATTTCGACCTTTTTTTAAATTGAAGTATATGCCTATCTCCTGTGATTTTAAAATTAGTTATTGGGAAGCGATGTGATTGAATACCTAAATGATACTGACATACACATATATACCTTGTATTGACATAGAACAACTGCCAAACTATAATAAATGCATGCTATTGAAGTCTTATGATCTAAGAAGCACTATTTTATAGTCATTCCCTTTCAAATTTAAAACATTTACTTTATCATTTTTGTGAAAGGCAAATACTATTGCTTTATTTCAATCATCATTAATTTTTTATAATACATTCATATAAATAAAATCTTCTCGCTTTGCTTATCACCCTAATTGTATCGATGTTGTTATTATCCTTTGATGCTGCAAATGAGATATAAAGGAGTGATTTTTGACTCTGTATCTGGGAATGATTCCATGTCGTTTACAAAATGTAATCCCTATTCCCTGATGAGGAAGTTTGGAGACGGATTTCCCGTCTCATATGCCATCTTTTTTAATCTGATCATAATTTAAAATAAGAAGCTTATTTCAAAATACGCAATTCCTTTATGTAGTTTCAAATTTGGATGGACCTTCCAGAATTATGACAAAGAATATTCGTTACAAGTAATGTACTTTTTAGTGGAGATAAAATAATATAAAAATCTTGGAACAAAACTCTATTAAGATAGTTCGAACTATCTTGTAATGGAAATTAATAATATTTAAAAGAGACTCTAATCTGCCATTATGCTAGATAACAAAATTTGGGGAGGAAAATTCTACTACAAGCTGTATTTTGAAGTTAAGTAAACTTCTTAGAAAGTTAAGTAACTAATTTTTAAAATTAAATCCAATTGATATGTTTAATACGAATTTCTTACTTATAATGGATAAGAGCTTGTCTCATATAATTTCGAGCATTTAATCCATTTTTGGAACGTTTTCTTGATCCAGGACATGAGTCAAAAATCTTGGTTAATCCAAGATTTCTCTTCTATTTAGGAATTTTTTTTATTCGAACCATATCAAAAGAACATGAAATCATGTATACCATGCACTTCTTAGCAATACGCCCACGAGAAAATTGAGTGCAACGTGGGAAAAGATCCACTCCCTTTATATATGCGAATAAAAGTAACCATATTTTAGGTATAGTGAGTTGAGTAAGAAAATTCTTAGGTTTCTAATTTTTAAAATTAAATCCATTTGAGGTATTTAATATAAATTTCTTACTTATAATTGGAAAGAGCTTACTTATACAATTTCAAGCATTTAATTCATTTTTCGAACGCGTTCTTGATTCAGGACATGAGTCGAAAATCTTGGTCAATCCGAGACTTCTGCTGTCTTTAAAATTTTTTTTTCGAATCATGCCAAAAGAACACGAAATCATGTATACCTAGATTAAGAAAAGAATGCATAAAATATAGAAATTAATACCTTATTTATACGCCCAACCAAAAATAATCATTAATGTATGATTGCATGATTATTTTTGGGCGTTAACAAATAAACATAATCGCAAATCTGAAATTATATATGCTCTTAAATTGTCTTATTCCTCTAGATATTTTATCTTTTGTATATGAAGTAGACGGATTTTCTTCTAAATTAACGACTATTGTTTTTCTCACGACGAATGATAGATAAAAAAAAGTTTAATTTAATATTTAATATCTTTTTTTTTGTAATGGGCTGTAAAAGTATTCTCAGGAGATATTTTCGCATTTACTTATTGACTGGTAAAGTTGCACATAGGCTATGCTCATACATTACTATTGATAGAAACTTTAGCATGCTCATTCAATCATACGATATGAATTGCATTTCTATATCTTAACTAACAGATTTTGAGTCTTGTAAATATAAGAAACAGAGAGATAATTAAAGAACAGTTAAAAAATTTTTGATAATATTTATGTATTATTTATTTGAATTAAAGAAAAAATTTCCCTCCTATGCTATTTAAAGGCAAATGTCAATTTTTGCCATTAAATGCAAGCTCAATTTTGATAGATGCAATCTTTTTTTAAGTAATAATCAACTTTCAAGTTGTTAAAGAATATTCCAGTAGGGATTGCAATACCGGTATACCTGGATACCGAATACCGATTTTTTGAGCCATTTGCACAATTTTGTAATATCGGTATTCACAAGTTTAAATACCTTTTTCTAATACCGGTATTCACAAGTTTAAATACCGTTTTTTCGGTATTTACTAGACATTTTTTAAATTGTCTCCACTATATCTTCAAAGATCACCAATATAGCAAAATAGTTCACGTTTTTGCTTTTATGTCTGCCTAATGACCGAAATTAATTAGACTGTGAATATAAAGTTGCATATTACAATCATGAGAAGTGATAAAATACTGTTTGACAACGGATTGTAAAGCCCCCCGCATTTTTGCGCATGCTTTAGGATGGGTTTAATTCGACAAAATAGGGGTAAGAGGAAACATGAAAGGAGGATATGTTTATATTTAACAATGAAGATTCGAAGTTTCATGAGACGTAAACATTACAGATAATTAGTAATACAGAAGGAAAAAGGTACTAATGCACAGTACTAATATTTCAGAGCAATTTTTATTTAATATAAGGTACATAAACATTATAGAAACTTCGGATTCCGACTTTGAAGAGAGTGAGAGTGATATTGACAATGAAGATAATGACAATGCGATTGTTGAAGAAAATATTGCTAATGAGGATGAAATATTTACCCATCAAGAAATGCTTCCTATAATTTATAAAGTTCGAAAAATTGTTAAGACATTTAAACATTTCCTTACAAAAAATGCCATATTACAAAAAATATATACTCTGAAAATAAAACAGAATATAAGTTAATATTAGATTCTAAAACACGTTGGAAAAGTTTACTCCTAATGATAGAACGATTTTTGAAACTGAGAAATCCAATCCAAAAAGCAATAATCGACTTAAACCTGCAAATTAACTTTTCAGATAGTGAATTCGACTTAATATCCAGAACTATATCAGCTCTACTTCCAATAAAATTGGCTATTGATGCATTATGTCGGAGTGATTCTAATTTATTAAAAGCTAATGCAACAATAAATTTCATGTTGCAGCCACTGAAAGAACAGCACACATCACTATCTAAAGAATTACATATTACAATGAAAAATCTCACAGAAGAAAGGCATGCCGAAATAGAAAATGTCCTACTATATTTACATAATTATAATGATTTTAAAAATGAAAAGGAAAAAGAAGAAACGAGACTAACCAATTCAAATCTGATCACGTTTATAGTAAATTTTCTTAAAATTTTTTACCCACAAGCCTATCCACATTCAGAAGAATTTAGTACAGTTATAAAAGATTATGACGCCACTAATGTCGATAGAGAAAGGGAATTGTCTCCTGAATAAAAATTAGAATTAGCGATAAATAAAAAAAATAAAAAAATTAACAAACCAAAATACAATACAGAAATCAGCGACATCCAAAACAATCCGACGAGAAATCGATTTATTTGAAGATGAGGGATTTAGAGGTAAATACTTGGAAAAAGTATATCGCTCATTGCTAAGAGTACCACCAACTAGCGTAGATGCCAAAACAGCGTTTTCGGCAGCTGGTAATTTTTGTATAAAATTACGTTCCAGGCTTAATGACAGTACAATTGATGCATTATGTTTTTTAAGATCACATTTGAAAAATTTGTAATAGTACCAAAGACTGAATAGTGATATTTACATTTTTTTGTGGTTCTTTATATACTGTTACATTTATAAGTTACGAATTATTTTTTGTGGTATTTACACTCTCTAATAAAACTGGCAAATAAAACAAAGAAACACCTGTGTTTTCTTTCTTTTTCTAAAATTTCTACTTCCGGTATTAAAACCGGTATCCCAGTATTGAGATATAAAAAATTCCGAATACCGGTATTAAACTTTTGGTCCGATATTGCAATCCCTTTATTCCAGTTGATGATTGAAACTTCCATTTTCAACTTCAACGTACAATACATATCAAAAGAGAGAATGTTTACTGCCATCTATCGTCATTGTTTTAAATTAGCTTCAACACTCATTTCTTTTGGAGCAATAATAACCGAAAGAAAATTGACTGCTTTTAGCGACATCTTTCGTTGTAATATATAAATAATACATTTTTTCTTAATACAATTAAAACTTTCTTTATCCAATAGATGGCAGCACTTTCTATGACAATTTATAGAAATTTGATATGTAATAAATTTTAATTTTCAATCATTAATTTTCCCACAAATGACAAAAATTCAATTCCTGCTTTTTTACGAGGAACGAAAACCAAATGAATTATTTTACTTGGAAGAAAACGCAACTTGGTTAGAAAATTATTATTTTTAACTCTCGAATGGTTTAATTGGACAATAATTCAACAAAAGATCTGTATACGGACATGAACAAGTCAAAACAAGCGAAAAATTATATCAAACACAAAACAAAGGGCAATTTAGGTACATATTTTAAAACTAAAGTTCTAACTTTCATGAGTAAAAGTTAAAATTATATTATATTGATCTGCATTAGGTTTGAAATTTATTTGATAAAAATAAAGCAAGTTGATCAATATGCCCAAGTTAGTCGTATTTGTTTTATATTCTAAATTTTAATTCGCATGCTAATTTGTTAATTCTTTTAAGGATGTGCAGACAAAAAAAAAAAAAATTCTGAGCTGTAAAATTTTGGCATTTTGAAAATGAGAAAAGAGGAATTAATTGTTGAACCGCCCGGATTTCATAAATGAAAGATTTTGTCAATTTATGATTCTTAGCAGGGAATACTAAAAGATTCTACTTTAAATAAAATATTTAATTTAGTTTCAAATTACAGCTCAAAATTTTTTTTATCAGTAATTGAGATAAATATATCCAAAAAACTATGATCCAAATTCTGTCCCTGTATTTGATGGACATAATAAACTTATATTAACTAATATTAAACTTATATTAACTAATATTAAACCTGTGGATTAACTACGCTGATGCTCCAAAGCAGCGTTAACAGAGATTTTATTTGATGGAAATATGATTGTGATTCTGAATTAAGAAAATTCCTAACCACTGCAAACAGGAAAAGTAGTTTACTTGGCTTGATCACCGATAAATTCAATGTCGTCGGTATATCTTTTAGGCAAGAAAGAACGATACTCAGGACTCATTTTAGAAATCGCATTTTGGACCTCAAAAATTCAAGACAACTCTATCTTTATTGTTGATGAAGATATTAATCTATTAGTAATCATTACAACTTGAATTTCGCCGAAAACGGAGAATTTTCTCCTCGAGCGAAGAAAAAGAAGTTTGGAACGAAAAATTTATTCATCAAGAAGTTTAAGAGGTATATTTAAAGATAATATTTAATTCTTCCTTGCCTTTTCTGGTAGCGATGGAACGTTTGCAATTTTCTAAAAGGAATAAAGCACCGACCTTAAAATTATTACAAAAAAAACATCCGGATTTTCATCATTTAATTCAAATTTTTAATCAGTTTGGTTCTTCTCAGTCAGAAATAATGGAGTAAAGCATACAATTCTTTTTAGGCCTATACAATGCAATTATAAATGAAATTTCTCTAAAAGATTATCGCTATCGATACTTTTTAACCGTAGCTGATGAACAATTATTTCCGGTTGATTGATTATCAAATGAAAACATAGGAATATTTAATCCCGAGGAAATGCGTTGGGTTATGAATGATGATTGTTTTTAGTCTCCATTCGAACAGTGCAGCCACCTGCTTTAGATTCCTTTTAGAATATGATTTCTATTCCTGTTTTAAAGATTGCAGCAGTGCTTGTGATTTGGGGCTCTATTTTCCCGTTGCTTGTGTAATTTGTCGTACTAGCAGAAGGAATCTGTGGGAAGAAATCATGGGCAATGAAGGAATTAATGTGGCAAATGAGATGGACCTGCCATAATTGTTTATTAGTTTTATGATGAAATATGACTTTTTTATTTGTAATAATGTTCGCTCTATCAAGGTGATATAATAAATGCAGTGATCTTGAAAATGCGTCTTAGTGTATTTTTTTCTTCAACAACAACAAAAAAAAAGTTCAAATTTTTGTAATATATAAAGTAATGATCTTATCAAAATGGTTCTTACTTCATGGAATTAAGCGTGAAAATATATTTTTAAAATGACTCTTCACTTATTGAGTTTGAAATAGCATAAGTTCTCTTCCGATCTTTCCCCTCTCAAAGAAAACAAAATAAAAAAAAAAGCGAATAATAGAATGTTGGTTAATTTTGAGATTTTCTGAAAGTTTCCAAAAAAGCCTAAAATATATACATTTATAATATTTCGTAGATACAAAATATCATGCCTGAAAACTTCATACACTTCTCTTCCATTTTTTCTATTCAAATTTAAAAAAAATAGTAGTAAATTTGATAAGTTTGATTAGTACTGTTTAGGATAGTTATATTAAAGCATTTAGAAAATACATGGAAACTATTCCTTATTTTGAACCATTTTCGATAAATAGAGCGCAAACTAGCTGAAATCCCAATCCAAACTTCCACAGTACACTGGCGTTTTCGCTTTGCTGTACCAATATATATATGCATATGAAAGTAAATTTTTTGCGTAGAATCTTTGTTAGATAATTATATGACTGTATGGGCCGTTTTCTAAAAGAAAGACGAATTTTTTTTGAGAATTGGAATAATCAGTATGAAATTTAATAAGAGTTAATATTTATATTTTTGTAGCAAAATATATAATATTACAAACCATTTTACTCTGAATTTTAAAATTTACAATTTTGTTAAAATATTTTTAGAATTGGGTGTGTAGATTTAGGGTAATTTAAGAAAAAGGAAAAAAAACACGTCATTTTATTTTTTCCACCGAGAAGCCAAAGTTCACTTCTCAATTGGAGAAAAATTTGAAAAATTCATAGACTAAAGTGATTAAATTAATAAAACTTGATTCCTGCTTTTTTCCTGATTTAAAATCTCCGATCACCAGTCTATCCCCAGATTTCTAATATATAATTTTCTCATTCTTCCAAAAAAAATGAAAAAAAAAAAAAGATGGGTGGGCAGAAAGGGTTAGTGTACAGCAGAATGTCGGGGAAATTTGAGATATCATTTAAGGTGACATAAGTAAAATATATGTGAAGAAAGACCTTGAATTAAAATTTGTCTGAAGAAAAATGTTAAAGTATTGTACTAATAGGTAACTGCTCATTTTTGCCATTTTCTAAAACAAGTCCCCCCCTCCTTCAAATTTCTCTGAAATGTTTCGTGATTGGGTTGTATCGTATAGCAACAAACTAAGCAACATCTGTAGCAACAAACTAAGTTTAGGGTCAGTTGAAAACCAATTCTAAGATAAAATTATTAAAGTGTAATATATTTTATCGATTGACACTTGGACTGATCGGGATTTCAAGCAGTCCTACTGCAACGTAACTGATAGTTACGATACATCAGAAGCATAGGCTTACTAAGTGACAGCTGGCACCTGGGTCACGGCAACAAAGAGTGATGCAGACTTTTTCAGACATCTATAGGTGATGAAACTGATGCAAGCACCTAATACTCATATTTTTTTCTTATTGGATTTTATATATTATTTTTTGACAATTTTATTATGTAAGAATTTCTGAATTGTATTTATTGTGAAATATTAAGAGATCAAACAAATGTGATTTGGTATTTTATTAGTATTTAAAAGTTCATCTATATTTGTATACAGATTGGTGAACATTAACAGATGTTATAAAATTCTGTATTGCATATTTAAATATGAGACTTGTTGCACTTTTATACTGATATATGCTCTTGTAAAAATTAGATGACGCGTGTTATTATATCTAGTTCTTAGAATTTAATTTTTTCAAACTCATTTAAAAATTAAAGGGAGTTGGTTGTTTGATTTTATGGAAAGTGATTCTGTCATCTCACCCATCAAGGATGGCAAATATAACTTGATACTAAACTTATACCATGAAGCTATAGCCAGGATGGAACGCCTAAAGGGTAAGCTTATCGCGCATAACCCCTGAGAGTTACCCCTATGAAGTCAAATTCTCGATGATAATAATAAAATGCAAATTCCCATTGTCACGTTTGACATCGAATCAGATAATATTTCTTACTCAGATATTC
>JAPMOR010092298.1:643998-702459 GCA_026543865.1 Argiope aurantia
AACACATGTTTGGAACCATTAACGAAATTTTGCATTTATTTACCTCTATCTTTGTCACTGATTTCTTCAATTCTATCATGCATATATGGCTTATCACTACCCACTATGTTAGGTAGCTAGTAGGCCGGCGTCTAGCATTTTTTCGGCTGTAGGTAGTTACTTCTACTTGTCCTACTTTAATGTTTCTTGTTCTGTAATTTTTGAAAATAAATCTTTGTGTTGTTGCTGTAGGGAGAATAGATTTGCTTCCTTGTATTCCAAGCACATTACATTAAAATCCAAAAATGTTTTAGACCTTTGAGCATTTCATTGGGAACTTCATTTTATTCCAAAAGATGTTATCCTTATTTTAGGACTGATGACAGTTTCAGAATATGGAAATGAAGGCCATTGATTTTAAATACCAGGTATGTTTTCTTCTTAAACATTTTTGACTTTTGCTTGCTTCTGTCTGTTCTCTAGTGGTGTAAAAGGACTTCTGGAACTGAAAACAGATACATCTGTTGAATTGGTTCGTATTACATTTAATGTATCACTTTTTTTTGACTCGGAACTGAAACTTTTACACTCAGAATCTCAATTTATTACATTACGCATTGTTTCGAAAAGCGTTAAGTTTCATTGCATAATATGTATACTTAGAATTGTAATTCTTTGGCTTATATAAGTAACTTAATTCGTTCCCCTCCTTCTGATACTCTTTCTCAAAATTAAAATATAAAGTAATAAAATAATGTGTTGACTTCGAAGATGTTGAAAAACTTAAAGGACTATTGCAAGACATGCAATTCGGAGTAATACTGCTTCCCAACTCTTAATGCGGATAAAAGAATTAAATAACGGCCGTGTTAATAGCGATGCTTAAAAAAAATTTCAATCAAAATGCAACAAATCTTGTCTATTGTGATGATTATTTGAAGAAATTAGCATAAATCAGACGAAATCAGTGAAACCACCGATAATACTTCAATGGTTAGTGCATACCAATGATCCCTCATTGGGTACCACAAACGCCAGAAGCATAAGTTGAGGGATTGTCGAAATTGGTTCAGCGAATGTCTACACATTTATTTCGAGGAGTATCTGACTTGGTAGTTTGAAATCATTCTCAGTCACGTTATACAATAAGCACGACTATTAAGAAATGCCGGTATAATATTAGTATCATATAATAAATGGTATTTGTTTACGCCTACGGATTTAAAGGAAAAGTTAATAGATAGCGGTTACTTCTTGTTCTGTTTACCCAATCCATGCAAACTTAAGTACACTTGTACCAGACACGAATTTCTTTTTGTATACTGTACATTTTTTATTCGTTCAAATTTACTGTACTAGACATTTAACCGTGGATTTTGTTCTCCGACTGTTATTTTTCCAGAATCTTCTAGTTATAGATATGTCACAACTAATATTGGGAATTTTTGAAAGATATGAATTACTTAACAATATCAAAAATCATAACTAATTAACATAAGGTTGACTTTTATTAAGTGAAATAGTAAAACTTGTAACAGCCCATCAATTCGTTTGACAATGTTTTTCACCTTATCATGGATTACTTTCTGAATTTTTCACAGTAAGAAACCTGCTGTCAATCTCATCCCAGCATTATATTCTACGAGTCATTGTTTTCTCACTAAAGAACCTCCGATGTTCATCAAATCAAGACACATTGATTGAATTCCAGTCTTTCTGATAACAAGGCATGCTCTGTTATTCTAAAAAATCACGGGTATTCCGATTCATTTCGCAAAGAAAAACGACAACACATGTCCAACAGGCGATGGTTTCCGCAGACTAAATATGGTTACAATTCCAGATAAATATCTTTTGCTTCTTATCAAAGATTTTTCGTTGAAATTAAAAGCCAAAACAATTCTTTTAAATTGTATTTCTTTAAAGCATCTAATTCGATATTAGTTAAGCAATCAGATATCGAAAAAATTTCGGTAAACACACTATCATACTTTTTAAGTTCAATCGCATGAAATTCGGCCTTAAGAACGCAGTCCAAAGCTTCAGAGTTTAAGATGAAATTTTAAGCAGTTTAAATTATAATATTTGCCTGGAAAACATTATCACCCCCTAAAAAGTTTTCCCCATATTTACATGACTTATACAGTTTTTTTAATGACTTGATCAATATTATGTTATTCTATACATTAAAAAAATGAGCTTTTGTTTAAACATAATTGCCTTTTTTGTGGTATTTAATTCGCAAGGAAGGTATATCTCCTTTGCCTGAACGGATTAAAGATGTTTCTGAATTACAATTTGTATCGTTTTCTGGCAATAATGAATTTTTATCATCGTTCTTATGCCCGAGCTGCACGCATGGTACAATGGAAACCAGATATATTTGATTAATTTGAATTAGGTGAACATATGCTAAGTAATTTTATTTTGCTTGTGCGCTGAACAGATGAGACATTGTCATTTATGACAGATGGATCGTCCATACGTCTGGCGCAGTATAGCCTACACTGGCTCTTGTGCCAATAAAACAAACAACCAACCAACCAACCGACAGATGGATCGAATTTTGCAATAGGTGCTGTTTTGAACCAATAATCTCATAGTAAACCTCAGCTACTTACACTTTTTTTCTTGTATGGTAATATTTAAGGGGGAAAAATCAGAGCATCTATCTCCGAGAATTACAAGATATTGCGCTATTCATCATGTATGCTATATTCGATATTTTCTGAAAGATGGAAAATTCATAATTTGTGATTCAAAACTCTTATATTTGTTACCTGCCAAAAAACAAACTCTCAAAATCGAATAATTTTAATTCGAACTAAATAGAATTTCTAGACCTGTTTTCGACCGATATCCAGTATGTTTCAGGCAATTCTATTGCTGTGATGGATGCTTTTTTTCATGTTGCTGAGATTCGCCTGTCAGCTAAAATTGATTAGGAAATTATGGCTATGAAACAGGAGTTCGATAACTGTCTTAAATTTTTAATGAGAAATGCCTCAGGATTGAAGCTCAATTTATTAATAAATTTAAATAAATAAATTTGTATGTGGATCAAAGTAAATGCGACTTAACTGGTTTTGTATGTCATTATGTTTCAGAAATCTACAGAACAATTATTTTGCATAGTATTCATTCGTTATTTCATCCTAGAGGGTAAAACCACGGCTAAATTAAGGACTTTTTGGCATCTGCCATTCTTTACAATAAGACAGCATCCAATTCTCCAAAAAATGGGTCACCTGTCAAAATATGCGTTGATATATTTTCAAAGAGATCGAAATTTTCCCGATGCCCGATATTGAACTGGAACCATTATTGAAACCTTTCTTTAAAAACTGGATTGCAAGGACCAAAAATTGTAATGATAGATCGCGGCTTATAATTCGAATCGAATCTGTTTCAAGCGTTTGCCCGATTTTTAGGTTCGCAGCCCTTCTAACAATAAGTTATCATCCGGCTTCAAATAGCATGATAGAAAGATTTCATCAATAATTGAAAGATGCTGTTAGATGCTATTATCTTATCACACCATGTTTGATGAGTATTCTCCCAATGATTTTGCTGGTGTATGTGAATGAAAGGGCAGTTTTTTTTCACCTCAACTCCTTTATAATGAACCCTACGAGTTCCTAAAGAATTTTTCCTAGCATCGAAAGCTAATTTAGCAATTCATCGAATTCATCCAACAATTTAAGAATAATATTCAAAGTTTACAGCCGATTCCAGCTACAATTCACGCAAAACAGCAGGAGGCTTTGCACAAGGATTTGCTTTCAAAGACTCGCGTTTTCGATCTGCAAGATACCTTAAGTAAACCTTTTGAGCAACTCTACGATGGGTACAAAAGTTTGTCCAAAACGGATCAAGTGCTTATTCTGTACAGGTATGGATAAAGATGAATTGTGATAATTGACAGTCACATACCTATTTACATTTTGAGTGAAAACCTTCTGTGTACAAAAGTTCCATTAGGTTTCGCTTTATTCCATCGGTCGATTTAAGCTGATCCGAGGTTTCACTAGGAGTATTGTGACGAACTTATCAGTGCCTACTATGATAGCTGGCTGGCTGCCGTGTAATATTTTTTCACTCGAGTCATCAACTTCCGCTTGTTCTATTAAAATTTTTCTTGCTGTGTAATTTTTGTAAATAAATCCTTGTTTTGTTAGTATTAGAAAGTATAGCATTCTAAACTTTTGAATGTTTAAGTGGGACATTTCCTTCGTCCCAAATTTGTAGTGGTAGTGGGTGCAACTTCATTTTTACATCCATGAATGCCTTACGCCGGAGTTCATGGAATGCTGAAGGTCAGTTATATTGGTAAGTATATTTTTTATTCCATGGTGGGTCTAGCAATGTTGCAAGATCGAGTTACCTCCACTCGGATGAAACAATGTCCCTCTTACGGGAGCGATTATGGTGTGGCTGATGATGCAGAATTTATCCTCAGCTTCTTTTTATGCTGTTTCAATGGCGGTCATTCAGATTACTCCGGATGCTTGGGTAGGGTGATGGTAGCTTATTCCACAGCGATCATCTCAATATAAGAGTTATTTCAAGAATACGAAAGTATTTTTTTAAAAATATAGTAAAGTTTAGTGATCGAGGAGACGATGGAATATCACCCACAAAGAAATAATTCGATTTAAGAATGCAATTCAAATAACATTCCTTCGTTCGAACAGCATATGAGCAGTAGTCCAGTCTTTTTAAAATCATGTATACCTTCTATTCTTTCCTTATCTCTGAAGTTTTGGTTTGAAAAAAATTTCAAACATGTTTAGACTGAAAATATAAGTTAATAATATTTTCTGTGGCGTTATCATCTTTGAATTAAGTTAGAAAAAAAATTCTCCACATGCAAGTACTATATCACATTATCAATGACTAGTGTGGCTTCTACTGCTATTCATGAAGAATCATCATAAATTGATACTGCGACTGGGAATCTTAGAGTTGCGTTTAATGCTGAAGTGGAGTCTGAAGAACATTGCATTTTAATTAAGAATACACAACTTTTCATAAATGAATCCTTAGCAAACATGTATTTCAAACGAGTTTACAGCAGCATGAGCCGGCGTCCTGGCATAGGGGTAGCGAGTCTTCCCCGTGATCTGGGCGTCCTGGGTTCGAGTCCCGGTTTGAGCAAGGTTGTTCTTCCGTTGTTCTATCTCTGAGATGTGTGAATGTGCCCTCCTGTAAAAAGGGGTTGTGCAAGCGAATGAGTGATGCGTGAGTAGCTAAGTCGTACTCTTGGCCCTAGTTGGCGCTACTAAAAAAAAATCAAGAGACGCTCCCCCACCGGCTTAAAATCGCTGTCTTCGGAACAGCGGGCTTGTCCATGGCAAGTGCCATAAGAAACACAGCAGCATGACGTATCGTAAGGGGAGTGAGTAGATCCCTTAAGCAGGCTTATTCTCATTTCTACTAATACCATTCCTAAAACATCGATTTCTCATTAATCGGTCTGTATAAATCAGATATTTGAATTCTAAAAATTAGTAATAAATTTACAAAACTAAATATTTCTGGGGATGCTTCTGGAGATAGTGAAACATATAGAGGACGAGGAGGATTGTTTCGGCAAAAAAATTATTTTATGAATGAGATAAAAATAAAACAATGCAAGAAATCTATAAATTAAAATTACTTCGTGAACAGGAGGTAGTTTTAAAAAGAAAATTCAATAGAGAAACGAAAAAATAAATTTTTTATTTTATAGATATTTTACTTTTCAAAATCTATTTTTACTTTTCAAAATCTATTTTTAATCAAAAAAATTCTATTCATTTTATTCGACTAAGCAATTTCCCAAAATTGTTTTTGTAAAATCAATCATTGCTACACAAGCAAGGCGATTTAATTCCCGTGATTTAACTCCCGCTCAGCGGTTGCACTATATTATAACTGGATACACCATCTTCCATTCCACATCTCTATACATTGATACCATAACGGTTTTTGTTTCTCAACAAGAAATTTACAATTCATGTGACTTCTACGGCTCAATTTTTAAAAATTTATTTCCATATCTATACATAGTATAAAATGAAGTCCCCTGAAAGCGTCTGTATGTTTGAAAGAGAAACTAGAGAAATACTTAACTGATATATATTTATACTATTTTGTAGGGCACTTATCAGAGAGGGCTTTAGTATATTTGAAGTCGTATCAAAATAAAAAAGGGTGTTTTATAATTGAGATTTTAATTATTTTCCTACTACGATTCGCGCATGCATAAAACAGCAGTATCTGTCCTTTGCACTTATCCGCGCATAAGCGAAAACCTCACACTGGGCATGCGCAAATAGCAAGAGCTGTGCGACTCATATGCGATGCATTTCTTTATTTACACCTGATTTTAAACAGCGATTCAAAACTCATTATGATCAAAAAAAGATAATACCAACATTTGCCTTAGCATATTAAATGCCAAAACGCTTCATTTATTGCGCGATAGTGAAAATGTAGAGGAAAGAAATGTTTTGTTAGCGAATGTCAGTGAAAGAATGTCTACACTTAGGGAAGGAGTGTCTTCTGTTGAGCGAAGTAACAGTCTCTTTTTAAACTGCACAGCAATTGAATTACAGAGACTGAATGAATCTCACAAGGAGCGAAATGATTGCCCAGCCAACATAATTTGCAAAGAAATATTATGAAGTAAGCTGAATTTTATTTTAATATCAGATTATACATTATATTAGAGTTGATAAACAGTTATGGAACAGTAAGTACAATGACTTATTTGTATATTTTAAAATTTTAAAACGGCTTTTCTATTGTATATTTTTAGTGAATTGTTTTGTCTATGAACATATCACATTTTTATCTTTTTAACAGTCTAAATGAGTGTAGGTTATAAAATTGTTTTGTAGTTATTTTTGATTATTTCTAAATGTATTTTCGTTTGTTTGATGTTGAGTAACATGCCAATGTCATATCAGGTGGAGGCTAGTCACAAGTTTAAAGCTAATTTTTCTTCTTGGATTTTATGCCACGGACAACGCTGTGCGGGTACTGCTAGTTAAATTTAATAAATTATAGATGCTTACTGAATTTTTAATGAAGGTAATAATTTAGGATAAAAATATTTTGAATATGTTTCAACAGAACTTTATATTAAAATTCTTTCTGATGGCTATAAATTATAAAACACTTTTACTTATAAAACATTACTTATTTCCATTTTGCGTTTTTTTATTTAATTTTAGATTTTATGACTACTTATTAGTTGATTACTTTAATGTTTATATATTTGCTAACAGAATATACGTCTGTTTTCAAGATTTACGAAACAATCATTAATATTTACCCAATTTTATTGTATTGAACTTGGAAGTCACTATCGATGTGAACTTTATACGTGCTTAATAGAAATTAACCAGAATTTTATGATTAGATTTTTTCGCACATCGTTCGATCACTTTCAAGAAATTTCAAATACTAAATTCTCATTTCATTTTTAAATAATCAAAACCCAGTGTATTATTTCAAGCGAAAATTAAAATAAAAATACAATTCTAACCTATTGATACAATTTATAACTCTCAAACCACATTGTAAGCTCATTATTTTCGTAAATATAGTGATATGAAATGTAGCTAATTATTTAGACGAATTAAGCCACAAAAATATCAAATGAACATATTTATGAAATAGATAATTCCGGAAGCATGGCGATCACAAATTGGAATGTGATGAGGGGCGAAAAAAAATCAAATGGTTCGAGGCTTAGTTATTCTCGCTACACCTCTTAATATTTTATTTCATTTCCTATATTCTAAATAAACTTCCACGAATCCAGAATTGCCTTTAATAGTATAAGAGGACCTAAAAATTATGTAACTGGGTAAATGAATAAAACTTATTTTATGCAAATATTTGAAATTTTTTCAAATGCATTTACTTCGAGAACGTTTTTTATTACATGCAGTTCAAAATTATTAAATATGTAGTTATAAATACGACGAATTATGAAAAAGGATAGAGATAATCGACCTATGTATAAATTTGTTCTACTTCTATATAATTAAATTTTTTTCTATTTTCAAAACTCCATAAAGTTAGAAATTTTTATTAAGCTATCATATATTCGAGACATAGGAAGTTCACTTCTGAATTTAATTGATTCCATCATTAACAGGCGCATTCATTGTCAGTATTTATTGTAGTTGTTAAAGCGGTTTAGTACCATAACATGCTTCAAAATATCGATATTTTGAAAAAATATCGATAAGCTGGAATAATCTAAATATATCTGTAAAATTTCAAAGCTGTATCTGTATTTTTTATTTAGTTATTTAATTATTATTGATGCATAACAGGATGATAAATAATATTCTCGCCCACATTTCAAGCCCTCTGCTAAAAAAGTCTGATAAAAATTTAATTTCAAGCACAATCATTATTGAAATCTTTAAAGATATTAATGTAAATTTTATGGTTGACATTTTTTAAATTAGACATATTTTATGTATGAAAAGTTTTTCTTTATAAGAATGAAAGTTTTAAATTAATGTATTTATATGCGCTTTAATAGAGTTCATTCTTAGTGCCTTAAAATAATGCAAATAAAATTTTAAATATTTTTGTACACGATATGAATTTTTTAGTAACAGCACTGTGCATGAAATCAACTGTTACGCATTTTTATAAATTTTAAAATTTATGAAATTTTGATCTTTTCTTTTAAACATTCCCATAATTTTATTCCCCTAATTGTTTGCTTTTTAATGGTAAGTAGTTTAAAATAAGTTTATCGACATCTTGTAAAAATTATAAGCTATTTAAAAGATTTTATATATCATTGGAGGAATGAAAGCTTTAAGTTGATATTTTTCCATATTGTATTTGTTTCATATACTACTTTAGAACCCTAAACTTTTTAATAATTGAAATAGGGGTGAGAATTTTTTATGAATGCTATGAAATGCATATTTTGTAGAGCTGTTATTAGTTCTAAGGATTTTTAGAAGAATTTGGAATCGAAATTGATTTTTTGAGAATTTTTTTATTTGACAATAAACTTAATAATGAAAATAATAAATGCCAGCAGAAGAAAGAAACAACATCCAGTTTTATGTAATATATTATGAGATACTTAGAGAAAAAAATTGTAAAAAAGTGTTTTTGTTTAAAAAAACCTTAGACATTTAAAATAATAATTTTTGGACATACTTTACAATAAATCCAAAAAGTTTTTGAGGGTGATAATTATAGAATATTAACTTGCATGAAATACAATGCAATTCCAAATGAGGAAAAAAAAGTTAAGATGGTATCCTGCAATCTAATGCTTCTCTATATATTTGTATTCACGTAAGAACCACGCTTTACTTTAATTTAGTTATATTAATGCCCCATGTAGAAGCAACACGAGCCCAAACATGAAAACATTTCAAAGGTGATTGTTCGTAGTAAAATACCTTCAAGGGCATCAGACGCTCAGAGAGAGATCACCGCTGCCTATTAAGTAGACAGAAAAAACTTCTTACGAATTTTATGAATGACTAACTAGTTGTTTCATGTACAATAAATTTTAGATTTTTTTTCCATTAGCGCGGCATCCTAATCACGTGACAAATGGAGTTTCTCATGTCATTTAAAATCTACTTGCACTTTGTCTTATGCTACTCTGTGATGTCATTGCTTTTTTAAATCTGCAAGATGAGCAGTGGTTACAAAAACCAAATTCTCGCAAAGCACCTCATGTCGGAACATGAATAGATAATATTCTTTAAATATTGAAAATTTTACAAGAATCTAAATTAAACAAACAACAAGTAACAACAAAATCAGTTTTAACAATTATCAGAATATTATACTTTATTGAAGTGAATTGATATCATCCATACAATTCATAATCAAATAATTAACAACTTTACCATTATATATTCAATAAAATTCTACTTGAAATATTTATCATTTTTTGTCATAACATATTCAGCAAATCATATAATTTTGTATTACCATATTCAATAACACACATAAGGAGTGGTTATGATATAGCAACAGCAGCATGGCTGTGCTAGATTTAGCAAAGAAATTCAAAAATTAATCTGAATTTTGTGGTTTTGGCGCGGCGATGATTACAGGACGATCATTTCCTGGATTTAGAATCGCTTCCGTAAACTTGTCATGTTTCAAATCCACGACGTAGTTCTTGATACGGATCTCTTTTGGTTTCTCATCCATCGTCTTTATGAACAAGACTGTGAGAACAAAAGTCAACAGCTGTAAACGAAGAAAAGACAACGTTTATTATAGATTTGATATTATTTTTAAGTCTTCTTTGAAGTAATGTAAATAGAAGCACTTTTGATATTTTCACATTTTAGAAAGCGATGTTAGTACGATGACCAGGTTTCGTCCCCGTCATCTGAGCGCTGTTCAAAATTACGAGGTCTATCCCAAAATAGCACTAATGTTGCTTTAAAAAGGGACGTTAATATAATCAAACTGAACTAATACAATGACAGAATCTATTGACGGCAGAAGGCATCGGGATGAGAATGGCAATTTGGATGCCAGATTCCGTCAAAGATCTGCAATGTAGTTGGTTTAGTGCACTTGAGATATGACATGAATGTTCAATCCTTCTCATTTTGATATGAAATATTTGATAAGAAAGTTTGATACGAAAGTGTGAGAATTGTTCTAACAAATCGGGAACAGTTCTTGTCATTTTGAACCTTTCAAGATTTTTTTTTGTTTTGAAGTTGATTTTTAAATTCACTCTGCGTACGTTGCTGTTAGTATGAAATTGTCATTACATTTATTTTTTCGGTAATCTATTTTCAGTAATCCAAACGGTAAAGCGAAATCAGTCAGAGATAACATTCGGTATTAATATTTAATAGCGAGGAAGGCTAGCGGACGTTTTATATATTTGTTGAAAGTTTTAAATATATTAAAATGCCAAATATAGTAAAATTGGTAATTCTTCAATGTATACTGCGAACGAATTAAAAAGATCAAAAGTGTAAAGTGTTTAACTTTAAGTTAGTCATTCTTGAATAAAAAAAGATCTTATATACTTTTGAAACTTATTCTCTTTCATGTGTCAGTTGAAAAGAAATATGCAAACATGTTGATTACATAATTATTAAAGCTGGAAAAAATGCAAGAAAACCTCTGGGATAATATTTCAAATGTCAATCAATTGCACATTAAAGTTCTTATTGCAAAATGCAAACAAAATATGTAATTTCTTATCAATTTGCCACTAATATCTGGCAAAAAAATTTAAAAAATACTGTGCAAAATTCTGCTAATTGTAAATATTCACTTTCATATCGAAGATCTTCCAAGTAATTCCTAGCTGAATAATTATAATAACAATAAGAAAAATTTAATTTTTCCTTAAAAATTATGAAACAAAACAAAACAAAACCAAGAAATTATTCACTTCTATACAGATATCAAAAATATATACAACAAAGTATTCCTTTTCTGAGTCTTCTATTATCATACCAGATTTTCGAAAATCGTATCGTCTTCCAAATCCAAATTAAATATTATGTTTTCTCTCAAAACTTAGCAAATTAATATAAAAATAAATTCGATGCCGGCGTCCTGGTCTAGGGGTAGCGCGTCTTCCCCGTGATCTGTGCGTCCTGGGTTCGAGTCCTGGTTCGAGCAGGGTTGTTCTCTACCCGTGTTCTGTGTGTGAGGTGTGTGAAAGAGCCCCCCTGTAAAAAGGGATTGTGCAAGCGTGTGTGTGAGCGTCATCTTCATATAAGCTAAAATCAGACTTCAGTTCTCGGGTGCTCAGGGGCCCTTACCCTCAGAAGCTACTGCACCCCTCTTTACCCGACCTCTTACATGGTTTGACTTGGAGTTCAATCCAAGGGGAATAAGCAACAGAAACATAAATTCGATTTTCTTAAACTCTGATCTTTCCTTCAATTTTTTTTCTCAATTCAACATGATGCACATTGAATATCTTAATTGTTATATCACTTCTTGCGACGAATTAAGAATATGCAGAACAGCCTTTTAAACCCAGAGCTTATGAGCTAATGCTTTTCACTGATATTCGAAAGGCGTTATCCTTGTCATCTGATCACAGTTCAAAAGCAGGATTTACGTTCCCTATAATTTCGAAATTGGACGGAAACACATTTCGTATTGTTCACCTACGGCAGACAATCCTTCCGTCCAGGCAACACCGTTTTCCGAGGACGAATGAAGAACATTTGATACACATACAGTAATTCTAAAGGATTGGATGAAATTTAAGAATAGGTCAGGCATACCAAAACAAAACTAACATATAGTAAGAACATATAGTAAAGTTTATTGATATTGTATTTAGTTGATATTTTGCATCAAGTACACATAGCTGATACAGACAGGTATTTGGTATTGGTTTTTGGATTCGATTGATAATCTCGACCATATTTGTTTTCGATAAGTGATAATATATTTGTCTCATACAAAGTACTAGGTCGATATTGCCTAATTCGCTTTCCTGAATCGGGGACGCTATTAGTATGCGTAATGTTTTTTTAATTATATATATTTCATCCCCAGCTATTACTGCCCTCTATCCCATGTAAAGATGCATATGCTTCTGAAGATTTCCGGCCTTCCTCAATATTAATCAGCAATATAATCTGTACATATAATGCTGTATATATAAAAAATCAGCAATACAATCTGTACATATATTGCTATGTAGCCCATTGATTGCAAAAACTTCTTCCTAAGATGCGAAATTCCAAATTGGAACCATACTCGTATCAATATCGGTTACCAGTCGCAGTGCAAGTGATAAAACTTTTACTCATTGGGTACTTGGTTTCATTCCGATGTGAAAAGGATTGATTACCATCTGTATCGGACACAATCGAGTATCAGCTTGTACTTGATGCAGCAAAACCGGATATCAACCCAACTCTAACAAACAAGCAAAAAACTCATGCATGCTGGCTAGATATTACTTGGCCTAAGGTGAATTGGATGCAATTACTGTATTAATACAATTAAAGATGTTATTTAAGATAATTTCCTCATTTATCTCCCGATAAAAGGACATTCACTGGTGAAGGATTAGAATTTTCAAAAAGATTAGAAGCAGTTGAAAAGGAAAATTCTTCCACAAAATATATAATTCAAAGCAAAATAAGTTGACTTTATTCTGAAATTTAATTCTAAATTAAAACTATTTTACGTCGATGTCATTGTAATATTTCAGAGATTAATTTTCATGCGTGCTTGCTTACCAAAATGCCTGCTAATCGAATAATACTTCGAAATGAGGAAAAGTGATCTTTTAGAAAAGAAATAATGTAGTTTCTGGCCTCAACTTAAATAAAATATAAAGATATATATACAAAAAAATATATATACACTTTTAATAAGAATCACATAACAAATGCTTAAGTTTTATAACTCTAACGAATAGATTCTACAAATCTTGTAAGCTATCGGAAATTTCATTGATTCTAATTAATGAATGATTATTTTTTCTTTATTTTACATATTTTTAGTAAAGAATGGCTCCACTAATCTTCATACAAGTCTTCTTCGTTTGACAGAGAACGAGATGTGAACTTATTAGGCATTATCTGTGCAGTGTAGCTTGTTAGAATTTGGATCTTTGTTTTCGAAAATACCGAACCTAGGATTATTTGACTGAACGAATAATAGGAATGCATTATGATGTGCATTCAAAAGATGTTTAAAAACGGTACTCCAGCAGGATGGAGCATCCTTGGATTATTATAGAAATATAAGGGTCCATCTTCAGGGAATATTTAAAACATTATTTGGATGAAGAGGTAATATTGAACTTTTTTCCAACTGACTGGATTGCAGCTCGGTGCATTTCCTATCATGGGAACACCAGAAAAATTCTGTTTATAACTCGAGCAGGTACAGCAAACGAACTGAAAGCCTAAAATGTGGATGAATGTGCTAAATTGTCAAACGACACTCTTAATGCCATTTTCAGTTCTGTAGGTTGGCTTTATCTTAAATTTTTCTCTAAATAATTCCGATATATAAAAAAATGCTACATTTTATAAATTAATTTGAATAATTTAACTTTGTTTCATATTATTAGTTTTTTATATAAATTTTTCAAAATGCAGGCGCACTTTATTGGAATACCCCTTATTTTCATTTAAATATTCATGCTAAATAAACCATGCAAATCAAATATAAATTCGTAAAAAGGTCCCAATAAAATAATAAAATCGCATGGACATGCTTTCTTAAAAACATGTAAAGGCAATCTACTGAAAAACAAAGAAAACACTATGGAATAAAGTCACATTTTACAGTGAAATAGGTGCAAAATAGAGAAAAAATGAGATTAAATTTTAATATCATTCAATATTTAAAGTTAGCTCTGGTCAAATTTCAAATTCGAGAATAATACGGGTTCTCAGTTATCCCTGGTTCATTCTATGAAGTGATTAGTAATACTGAAGAATTCATAAGGGAAGTTCTAAAAGATTTTATTACAATGAATTTGTAAATTCAAAAATTACTCGGATGCTGTTTTTGAGTAAAAATCACAAAATATCTTAAAACTGCTACAATATTCAAAAATCCGGAACTTAAAATTTTTTTTTCCAATTGTAAATGCATAACATTAGTTCCCATAGAACAAGCTAAGAGCATCATATGACCGACTGCTAAGTGTCGTCTCATTCAGTTATCTATACCGCCTATTTGTAGTTCATTATTGCAATCATCCAAAATTTCCCTCTGTGGAGAAGGTCAAGTCATGGATGCTCCATCACCATAAGGTTAAGGTAACAAATCTCATAGGTAGCAAATTTAAATGGTATCAAGTTATCATGCAAAATATCACATTTTGATATTTTCACAGCGAAGTTTTCTCCATTACCTTGCCCCCCCCCCCGAATTTTTTCCTCGGATGAAAAAGGGTAACTATTCTCAAGTTCCGAAGAAGAGTATTGATGAAGGCAGTGGAAAATGCGGCAAAAAGACTCATAATCTGCAGTTACATCTTTGTATAATGATGACAAAAATTCATAGTTGCGCAGAATAATTACTTCGAAGATAATACAAAATAAGCAGGCTCTGTTTGTTTTCCTTCTACTCAAGTTAAATAAATTCCATAGCTATTTGTATGCAATATTGTTTTTAAAAAGTTATTCTACTTACCACTACACTGGCTGTAGCAAAGGACAAGAATCCAAGAGTAGTGCAAGCCCTTTGTAGAACACCATTCAGAACAGCAAGGCACCCTCTAGTATTTATTACTTTCTCGACTTGAAACTAATAAAAATCATGAAGAAAAAATACCTAGTAAAACACTGAGATTTTAACAAAAGCCAGATAATTTACTTCTGCACTGGATTATTTGAAAGTATTTTCAACTGCAGTTGCAAAATTGCAGTTGAACAATAACAAAATTACAGGTGAACCTTCAGAACAATGACTATTGATCTGAAATTTCTTTATAATGTAACTCAATTCAGTTCATCTACTGAGAATATTGGAGCATTGATGGCAAATTTCCTCGTAATTAAACATCATTCAAAAAGTTTTTTTTTTCAAAAATTAATTTATTTTTTCAAATTTTTGTAATAGAAAAATGCTTATGCTTGTTGTTTGAAGATGCTTGAAGTATAAATATTTGGAAATATTCGAAAATTTTTGAGCTCGTATGAAAATATTTTCGTACACACGTTTTACTACTAATATGAAAGGTATTTACATATTTTAAGAAACTTTTTCTATAAAGTATTGAAAAAAAAATCAGAGGTTTTGGAATAAAAATTTCTAGCAAAAGCTTATTACTTGACATAAAAAAATTTTGTCTGCTATTATTTACACTTTAACTTCGTTCAAAAATTCACATTTACACAAGCTGTGGATCAAATATGTTTTTGCGCTTTCCGAGAAAAAATATTCCTGTTTCATAATTCACAAACGTTGAGAAATGCAAGATATTAAAATTTCTAAATCCATAATAAACAATATTATTGATCAGAAACGGAAAAAAACATCTATTATTTCTGCATGAAAAAACTGTTCATACATTTCTAAAGTGAAATCCTTGATAACAAGAGAGAATTCGCTGGTACAGAAATGCAGTGGAAAATTTTAAATATATCTGTAACGACAGTCAGTAAGATAAGAAACAATATTTACAGTTTAAAAACAATGTGTTCAGCAGCTTTTGTCGAGGTATGTGGCTAAACGCAGATCAGTTTGTAGAACCGTACATGAAGCCTATTTAACAGAAGATAAATGTAAATGCATTATCATCCTTGACGAAGCATGGGCTTACCGAAATGACTGCAATAAAATTAGGTCTAATTTATCGCTGAAAACGAAAAAAAAAAAAAAAAATGTAGGACCAGGAATAGTTTTAAAAATGCATGAACAATGAAATATTTTATTAAAACTGAGAATGCAGGTACTCATTTGATCTAGTTTATCAATGAATGAAACTTGGACACTGATAAATTGAATCGAATGTAAGTGTTTCTAAGTATATTTGAAAATGTGTGTTATGGAGATTGCTTAAATCAATTATCTGTTATCATCCCTATTCATTGAGATTGTTCATGACAACTGCCACGATTTCATCGTCTGAATATAAACATGCTAAGTAATCCTTCATTAGTGGGAAAAGAAAGTAATAACCGTGAGCCAAATCAGAGCTGTATGAGGGATGGCATCTGACCTCGAAGTTTTGCTTGGAATCTGGAGTTTGGTGGGTAGTATGGAACCAAACATTATCATACAGGAGGGTGACACCATTATGCAACATGTCTTGTAGATATTTCCCAAACAATATGTTGCATAATGCTAGTTCGGATGTAATGGCAGAAGTGGGTCATATTTTGCTCCAAATATCGTTTTATCGTATGATTTACCAAGACTGGAGAATAATTAGCAAAATCAAATCATTATTCAATCTTTCCCTTTTTATCTATGTGTTTGGAAACTAACAGAATATTTATCCATATTTATTAACATAATCAAAGAATCTGTCCGTTTTGATATATGGGAAGGAAAAAATGGTAGCATATCCTTTTTTATTGTTTTCATAAATTTCTTCTGTATATTTTGAACTAAGCAAATTGCTATTCCGATTTCTTTCCTGTGTTTTTTAAAATGGTTTCAAAAGTGTCAAATTTTTCTACAAATTCAATTTTTACGAATTTAAGATTCGTTCACTGAAAGAAATTCACTCGTAATTTAATAAACGCATTTTTATCTAATAATACCCATATTATGATGCCAGGCTAATTTAAAAATTATCTGAACTTTATGAATAACTGAACTTCTCTCAAAATTTTCTTTTTTAATATTTCACTGAATAAACAAACATTATGATGTGTAAATTATACATAAAATATTTCCCTCTTCTTGATTCTTAAACAAATATTGCTAATAATAAGTATATATAAATATTTCTGATAGTAATTTAACCAATTAATTGATAAACTAAATTGATTAAATGTTTGTATTATAAAGCATCAGAGTTATCCCAAATAAAAAAAATAATAAAATTTTTTAAAAATTTATTTTTAATAAATACTACTAACCTCCGACATGATAGTATTATTCAGTACATAAGCGCCACACATCGGCTTTGGAACTCTACCCTAAAAAAATAATAAAACAATTCTACAAATTATACTCACAAGAATATTTATACTTAAGTATAAATTTACATTGTAAAAGAAAGATTTCCAAATAGATAAACTATTTTATGGTTTTTGACATTTCATTTTTAATGATGTTGCATTCAAATATTCTATTTGAAAACATTGTTGTATAATACATAGAACGCATTCAGTTAGGAAACAATGTCCTTACAATGTAGCTTACAATATTCATTACACTGTTTTTGTTGAAAAAAAGAGTTGCATGACTCGATAAATTCAGACTTGCATTATACTATCCTTCAAAGTGAAAACATTATAAATTGTTCTATGTTTAAACCCTATTTTTCAGACGTCTCCAAAACCAAAAATAGCAAGGGGTAAAGTCCGGGCAATGCGATGTCCACTTTCAAGGAAATAAATCATTATTTTGCCATAGAGCTTTCTTGAGACATCCATTATGTAGAGGCTCTCCGTATTGAATGAATATAATAGATTAATTGCTGTTGTAATTGTAAATTAAAAAATACTTTAATATCTATGCACAGTAATTAAATATCAAGCGATTTTGAATCTAATGGCGTTATGTGCGGTTTGAAAAATCGAAGCTGAAATTCATTTGCATTTGCAAATTTCACTACTTTGAATGCATGCAGTTGAAACTCTTTAACCCTCATATACTAACGATGTCAGAATAAGACTGCCGTTGAAGCCGTGTCTTCTGTGTAATTTTTCTTTTCGATTGACTAGTCCAACTGCGGGGGCAGAGCTATATTGCAGTCGATAGTGAAAATTAAATATATATATATAATCTTGGATAAATCAAGATATCATATCCATAATAGTATGCAAACAAAAATTCCTTAAATTTCACGGAATCCCCCCCCGAGGGTACCTCGAAATGAGGATAAGCTTTCGGCATGGTGGTTGACTCTCGCCACCCTGGAGGGTACACGAAAAGGTGTACTTCCTTGGGGAAGGGTTTTACGTGAATGGTGATGGCCCTTAGGACTCCACCACAGTTCTCGCCAGTGTTGCTGTAGCGTCGATCCGGTCATTCCGTAATTTTATCCGTGTGCCTTCGGGCGGGTTGGAGAGTCAGTGATATGACTTACATTTCAAGGAACAGAATTTAAACAATCGAGCACCAAATACCTTACTTTATTTTATGGTTATCCTGTATTAAAATTTACATTTAAAAAAAGTAACATTACTTAGTTTTAAAATTTATTGATGGAAATTCATGTTTACGATAAGGGACACGTCTTCTGGCAACTCAATATCTTGAATTCATACAGATTTCTTTTCTCAGTAGAAGCGACGGTTTTACCACTCTGTCTCAAAGCTTCAGCATCCCTGAACTTTAAAAAGAACTTGAATTTTCTTTTTGACCAAATTTTCTTCCTTTTCTATTTTGAGACTTCGATGCTCTTTGCTTACTTAGTCACTAAGAGAGTCCGATTATCAACGAAAATGACAAAAAGTAAGAAAAAGATAGGACAAAACATGAACTAACAAGCAAGAGAAACGTAGGTCGCAGTGATTCATTGTGTAGCCCATGAAAGCCATTTGAGCATGCAACTGACTGATAGATTTAAGAACCAAAGCAACCTCCCCTCCTCCTTTGAATTTAGAAGCGCTTGAACTGCAGTTAGAGCAGACTTGGCTTGGAGTGCTGATCATTTTTTTAATAACTCATTTACCTCACTTCCATTTTAAAATTCAGCTTTTTTCCCCCTCTGGGTTTTCATTTTCTTCTGCTTCTCTTGGGACCTAGTGGTGAGGTCTCGGCTTCGGAACTGGAGGGCTTCAGGTTCGAGACCTGATTCCACCGACGAAACGTCGTCTAAGAGGGTTTGGTGCATGTTAAATCCATCGGGGCCAAACGTCCATCCGCTGGTGTGGTGTGGATTTTTGGAGAAGGGAGTTCCAGCTCGGGTTTCGTTCTCGTCATCTGATCGTTTTTCAAAATTACGAGGTACGACCCAAAATAGCCCTAGTGCTGCTTTAAAATGGGATGTTAATTAAATTAAACTAAACTCTGCCTCTCATTGGATGTTTATTACTTTTAGTGTCGATTCTTGTTGCCTTGACAAAAACACATATGTCTGATTGAAAAGTCCTTTTCTTTTGTTAGAGGTTACTCTTCGAAAATAAAAGACACATTAGCAATTTTCTAAAACGTTTTTCAGATAAAATGTTTCGTGACGGATCAATTACCATTAATTTTTAAATGTAAAAAAAAATGAACACTATAGATCACTTATTGCACATCTTATTTGATATTCATTTTTGGCCGACCAATTTAAGATGTATGTGTAGTAGGGAATAAAGCTCCGATCTTTTATCTATTGAATTATCACGTCAACAATCCCATAATTTTCTATTGACAGAACCATAAAAAGATTTTTTTATAATGTACTGATTACTTAATGTCTGAAATGTAACAAATTTCATATGTGGATTCAAAATTAAAAATTTTAAGCCATTTATGGTTGAAATCTCCCCTCCCCTTCAAAATTGCCGAATCTATTTGACCAAATCTATTTTGGCTTTCCAACGAATGTCACGTAATGGTTTATGAGTAATGTTTTTGTAGAATTTCCCATCTTTTTGTAGATGCAGAAAATAAGCAATATAAGCTTTGTAATATCCCCCCAAAAGTTTTACTATATATACTGCTGGAAGCGACATCACAAATTAATAAATTAAAGGAGTGTGATAGGCAAGGCACATAAATTGTATGCGGGTTTAGAGAAAGTATTCTAGATTGTACACCTTCATATTTCCCTTTCATGTTTGCTACCGTTGTCGGACGCTTGCCCTCTACAATTCATATCTAAATCAATCTCAATTCCAATAGAGTTTTTGCTAGTCCTTTTCCAGTCACATCAGTACAATATACCCGATAAATGACACATTTATAGTTAACCTTTTCACTACAAAAGTTACATACCAAATAATGATTGAAGTTTGTTCCTTATGAAAAATGTCAGGAATAGAATCCATTTAGATAGTATATCGTGTTTAATTTTATTAAGGACTTCATTTCCTAATGCAGAAATAATTTGTTCTTGTGATGTATGTGCTAAATGATGCACAATTCTATTTTTCGAATTTATTATTTGGTTTATATTATCTATTAGCACAAGGTCGTATATGCTTAATAATTCGATAAACTTTAAAAAAAATTCCATTATTAGGCGTTCCTATTATTTCATGGGTTCATCGAAGTGGAAGATTATTGCACGCTATAAATAGAATCACATCTACAATTCTTTGAAATAGTAATTTAAGTCGTGCCCTTTCCTTACTTATATTGATTTATTTTATCAATAGTCGAACATAAATTTGGTCGTTTTAATAATTCTTTCCAAACAATAAACGAATTAAATTTACAACTAGAACGCTCATGATCTTGGATTACAGTTGGCAGCTTTCTCCAGTTATTATAGCCACCAATAAATCTTCAAGTTTGATCATTTTCTCATTTTTTTGGAAAACGGTATACAATAGAAACAAAATGTGGAGTCTTGCGTTTTTGAATAAATTAACTAACTGCGAAGTTGATATTCACCATTTGACAGTGTTTTAAAGTAGTACTTAGTGGAAAAGGATTTACCTTCAGTATTTTTAGCAAAAACTCTTTTGTGTTGTACATGTCCGATTTTAACACAACATTCTAAATTTATCAGTTATAATAGTTGGCCATAAATCAGGATCATTTATACTCTCTTGATCATATTTTTATTGTAATTTTCGTCATTATTTTCTGATTCGGTCATAGTTGTATAAAATCACGGTTCTTCAACGAATTTCACCGTTTCAACATTTTCATTGCAAGACTGTGTAGTTTGCGCAGAACTTTCTTCCCCAGTTGATGTTTGAATGGTAACTTCTGAAGCCGAAGCAATTTCATTGCTTTAATTACTTCGTAGCCAAAATAACTGATCCACTTGCAACTTCTTGAAGTTTAGCTTCTCTTTCTTTTTTGACACCCAGAGGGATATTTCTTTGGCATGGACATGATTATATCTGACAGTATTAAGCAATTTATAGAAGGAATCAAATTACTATATGCTATTACCTAGTGGGGGAAGTAAGTGACTATAAAACTACTTACCTTATATTAATAATATTTTGCACACTTGCACTAGACTATAATATATACAGTAAACATTGTATATTTCCAAATCCTTCGACTGTTCCATTTAAACTTCTTCATTAATTCTTTTCATTCCGGTCGTGGCCGGCAAAGAAGTAATGCATTGTGCATTGCTAGGGATTGATCGTTTAATTATCTTTGCTTTACTTTTTGTTTGAACAACTTAATATAAACAGACATACACAGATGCACACATAAAAAATATTACATTCGATGTAGAAAAAAAAGTAGATAGCTGATGATTTACAGATCTATTTGAAGCCAGCCTCAGCCTCGACTTCTTGAGCCCAAAAGTCGCTCCGCTCTTTCTTAACATGTCTCAAGGGGATTTCCTCATTCATAAATGAACTTTTTCCCTTTTTTATAGGCATCACTGTGATCGTTGCTTAATAACGGCGCCAGTCAACGCTCAGCCTCACGTGGAAGCAAACTTGTATACTTACAATATGTGTAACGCTGTTACTCAGAACACTATTTTAATTCTTAATCACGGTGGGGGTCCCGGTGCATAGCATCCGCCGCATCCCCCAGATGGCCGGCCCTGTTATTACTTCAAGAAGTCATAACTTATTTACTTTGAAATACTTTTAGATATATTCATATTTTAGTATATGATTTCCTGATGATCTGTTAACGATGCATTTATTATATTTATAGTATTTTCACTTTTTAATAATCAATGCTCTATATTTCTTTAATTTTAAGAAATTTCAAGGTCATTTTAGATGGGAAATTTGAAACGTTTCCCGAAATTAGAAAGTTTCAAAGTTTGTTATTTCCCAAATTATTAAAATAGTTCTCTTCTTTTCACTGAAATTTGAAAATTAGAAATTTTTTGCATATATTCCAGTAAAATAAAAATATTTTCTAAGTGTAATGCATTTTAATACCTGTGGATGTTTGCAACAAGATGGGGGTACACTACATCTTCTCAGACTTAAATTATTGTAAGCACATTGAAAGTAAGAATGGGTATCCCAGTCCTTGTAACCGGATTTGCTGATGCCACAGCACTGGAGCTAGAAATAAATTTTAGTAAAGAACACAGACAGGAAAAATATATCTTTTAAGAGAAGAAGAATTTGGGGTAAAACACACACACACAAGAGATTTTTTTGCAAAAACTAATGTAGTGTTAAAATACAATTTTTCTATAATTTTCAGAATCACATTAAAAAAACAATAAGCAGGCAACAGTGACTTCAGATGTGCGAGACCCTTTGGCATGAAATTTCTCAACACGGGTATTCAATTTTCTGTATTGAAATTTCTTTGACCTAATACTTCGAGTTCCCGTTTGGTAAATGTTTCGAAAATAATTATTTATCGGCCTACCTCAAGAAGATTTTTCCATAGAAATTTTGTATATATATACATGTAATAAAATATAAATAACATTGTTTGCGTGTAAAGTACCTAGGGATTTGCTTTTTTTTATCGAGCCAAAGGTCGGCTGTTTATCTTATCATCGCAGTTAAATAACACCGAATGCTGTCAGTAATTGGATAATGAGCGTCTAGGAACACTGCACTTTGTTGACATCCATTTTTCAGTCTTTGACTCAAGCACTTGGTTAATTACATGTGAGCAAGTGGAACTGGGCAAATAAAGTACATAAACTGCGGATAAAATGATTTATCTATAGATACATTGCCTGTAAATAATCACTTCCCTAAAATATTTTACTAAACGCAGCTAGAACATGTTTGAACAGTGTTCGAATCTAACATTACATTTAGAGCCACTTTCAAGAAATTCAATAGAAGAGAGCCACAGCAAATCTTGCTGACTCGAGTATCTTTATCGCACCTGCACGTCGAGAATTTGCTCCGAAATCTCCGTACATAAAACTGTGTATCTAGAGTGTTATTGATAATGCCACATTGCGAGCTCTTTTTCATTGTTGATTCTACAAATGAAACTAGATAATTGTTCCATTTCCCTCAGAAATTGTGACCATGGCTTTAGCTGTGCTCTTTGTCACAAATTCTTTTCAATCGTTGGTTCTGTAAACTAAGCTTAATAACTCTTAGCATTTTTCGAGAAAATAAGAGTTGCAATCTGTGATTTTTTTTCGTTGTGATCTAGATACAAACAGTTGCGAGCGAAAGTAATCTCAGATTCGGGACTAGAGTACGCAGGTGTTTGTGGAAGGTTTCTACAAAAGATCTTCGTATATACGAGTATGGTTGTATGTTAAATTCTTCGAAATCAAATGTCCACCCCTATCCTGATGAGGAAATTTGGAGAAGAGCTCAGGTCTTGTCATCATTTTTGTAGCATGGTTCAAAATTACAAGGTTCGTCCTAAAGTACTTTTCACTTACTTTGGGATGTTTAATATAAATATCCCTTGTATAGCTTCAAAACGGAACTTTAATCTAACTAAATATGATGGATCCAATAAGCGTTCTTCTCTGTATATATATATATATATATATATATATATATATAATATAATTTCTGAAATAGTCCTGAATAGAAGCTGAAGATTATTTTCAAGGATAGAGTCGTAATATTATATGCAATTTTTTGTTTTTGTTTCATGAAAAGTTGAAAAGAAAAACATTAAACACTATTTAGTTTTAAATTTTTAAATTTATCGAAAATAATAAATATTTTTGAATATTATTTCTAATTAAAATAATGATTTAAATCCTAATTAGTATTTTTAATTCATTAGAAATAGCAAAAAATGGAACATTTAATAAAATGTCATTAATTTTCAGTTGCTGTTTGAACTTAACCGCGGCATCAGAGAAGGTTAAATTTGGACAAAAAAAAAAAAAAAAAAAAAGCTTATAAATTTGAAAAAGTAACGAGATTTGTCAGTGAGTGCAATTGTAATGAATTTTGTTGCTGTTGTCTTCAAAAATTGAAAGTAATTTTCAATGATATATTAAGAATTTTAATTTTAAAAAATCGAAAAACATGAATAAAGTCCTCATAATTTAAAATTTTGGATTTCCCTAATACTTACAACCATCTATTTACAGATATATATTTTCAAAAATATTACCATAATCATGCCCATAAAGTATTTCCTAATTATGAAAATGATGACTTTTGGTATTTAGAGATATAAAAGAGATTCCACCGATTAAAATAGTCTGAAACGAAAAACTTTTATTCTAAACTGAGGGTTTTTAAGATTCTTTTAGGAAATTGTAATTTCAATACCAGCTATACGAACGTAAAGTCACATTTTGTCTCCGAACGTATTTTTCATTCTTTGTAAAACTACCGAAAATTCTTCATTTATTGAAAAGATAAACATATCCACTTGAAAAAAAATACTTGTTCAAAATGCGGATGACTACTTTTGGCTATAAACTCCTAAAAGATGTTTAATTGGAATTTCAAAAGAGCAATCAGCATGATCTTATTAAATTCTAATTAAATGGTCCTAAATCATTTTTACTAAAAGATAAATTTCCTTTAATGCAGCATGGAAAATAAAAAAATAATTACAAATGAAGAATTTAAAATTAACTTTTCAGTGAATCCTTTCAACTTAATTTTGACTGCTTGAAAATTACACTCGGATAAAATGCTTATAAATTGAACTAAGTAGAAGGATATGACAGTGAAAATAATTGCAATAAATTTTGTACTTTTATTTTTGATTTTCGAATAACTTTTAAATAAAAACTTAGGAATATAGACAGTTTTCAAATGCAGTTCTTTGCTATGTACTGAACTAAATATTTGAAATGCAAAGGCGCAGAGAAGTTGAATGGACGTTTGAGCTTTGCTAGGTTCATAATTACAACCATTTTTTAAAAAACTACCACACAGGGTAATTCGTTGGCTTAAAAAATATCACATTGTTGTAAGCTTCATAGTTTTTTGTTCGTGTCACACAAAAGTGGACGAGGTTCTTTTAAAAAACACCAGGAAAGTACAGGATTAAAGAGGGTAAGTGACGCCTGTATCATGGCATTTTTTCATTCCTTTATATTTCCCTTTAAAACGGGACACAATCGAACTAAAAATGTGTTCTCATATCGCTCTCTAAGACTGGCACCCAGAGCCTCCTTGTCCTCTGATTTCTACGCCCCTAAAAGCCCCATTACTGTAAATATCATCTGGACCTAACGCATGTTTTGACATGAGGCTTAATAGACGTTATCCTATTTCCCATTGTTTTCAACAACATAAAATATTGGCTAAAAATTCGCAAGATCATAGCTATGTCGCAACAAAATCTACTTTCTAGAGGTGGCTTATTTAATATCGCTATTAATGCTAATTTCATTTATTCTTATGGTCTTTGTTTCCCGGAGGAGCAAACAAAAAAAGTGGTGTGACAAGCTTGCATCATCAGTGAATCATCATATCTCTGGCCACAATACGATCATATTTGCTTATGAGGTTATACATAGACGAGCGACCTAAAATGGTCTTAATATTCAAATAAATATTCATTTGAATTGATTATTATGGAATTTTTAATGACTCTTCTAGGTTATAAAAATTATCAGAAAGTCATTAAATTAGACCCGAATGGCTTAACAATCCAGAGCAAATAATTTACTTCGATTTATTACAAGGGAGCTGAGCGCAACGCTGGAAAGCGGTATACGCCGAAATGATTTCACTGGAATATTGAATAACTTTCTTTTGAAATCTTAATTCAAAAAATTCAATCCGAAATCCTTCTTCGCTAGAAGGCAAAATTTGCATGCTGCATATTAATATTTGTAAATTAAAAAAATCTAAATATGATCGTTAGGTCTAGAGAACATCGCCATATAACCATTTTCAGTTTACACCTAAATATCTTTGGAAGATTTTCCTAAAAGAAAAATTTTCAAGTGCAGCAATTTCAAGATAAAACAATTTTAATAACAGTTTAATTTCTTACTTAAAAAGAGTACTTGCAAAGACTAATGAACACTGCCCTGACTCACGCTTGTATTTCACACCTATGTAATTAGATAACCTCCATCTTAAGTACTTGCGCTGGCAAAAGATTCACCGATGCGCGTGCCATAGTAGTCCACTGTAACCCGCAACTAGGCCATACAAGTATCTGATACGTTATAGAAATAGAAAAAAAAACATTTATATTTTCTAAATGAATTAATTTTCGCTTTGCTCCTATAAACAGACTCCTCCTATAAAAAGACTCTGCTCCTATAAACAGGGCCGCGGTGGCCTGGTGGTAAGGTCTCCGATTCGGAACCGGAGTGCTTCAGGTTCGAGACCCGATTTCACCAAAGAACTGTCGTGTAAGCGGGTCTAGTGCACGTTAAATCTGTCGGGACCAAATGTCTTCCAGCTAGCGTGGTGTGGAAGTTTGGAGAGGAGGTGCCAGTTCAAGTGTCGTCCACGTCATCTGACAGTGGTTCAAAATTACGAGGTCCGTATCAAAACAGCCCTAGTGTTGCTTTAGGACGGGACGTTAATATAACTAAACTAAACTAAGCTCCTATAAACAGTTTTCCGGGAACCAATTTCAGTCGACTGGTTCTAACATTATTTTTACTTCTGTGATAACCTGTACAGCACGTTGTTGGTGATTTTATGGCAAAAAGCATTTCGAGGTGCGTGGCTCGTCTGTCCACTTCAAATGATTAATTATAGTATCGAAGCCGTCTAATTAGGTTGGTCGGAAGCCGACAGCCAACATATTAAGTGTTCTGTAAATTTCCCAAATCGACTTAACCACTGAGATTTTTTCATAAATTGAATTAATGTTTTAAATTATTCATTTTTGGTTACATATAATTTTAGAATTGAAATCTACTTCACTTCATCACATTGGTCAGAAGAGAAAGATATAACAAAATTCCGTATGCCATTAATGTATTTTCTGTGGTGCTTGTTATAGTAATAACAAAGCATCTCTAGTTACTGGAAAAAGTCTAAAATATATTTCATTACATCCGTGTCTCAAGAACTATTTATTTTCCAGCATTTCGTTTTTCTACCTTTTCTATATATTAGGGTGCCCCATAAAACTCTTTCCTATTTCTAATATAAAATTAATACACAATATTTACTGTTTAAGACATTATTTTTTATACAAGAACCCTTTTGCTCTATTACCTTCTTCCGCCTTTCGAGAAGCCTCATTAAGCTTTCTTTCCAAAATTGTTGTACTTTGGACAAAAAAGAAGCCTCGAGGTGCGCTTTTATTTCGCTGATGGATTTAAAACGCTTATCACGAAGAGAAATTTTTAAGGACAGAAGTAATTATCAGATGGAGCGAGATCTGGAGAGTATACAGAATGTGGTAAAACACCCCAATCAAACTGTAAGAGCTTCTCTTTTGCGACTAATGCAATATGTGATCTCGCGTTGCCATGATGAGAAACAACGCTTCATCGATTTATTAATTCTGGCCGTTTTTTTTTCTATGGCAGCTTGTAATTGATCCAGTTGCTGACAGTATTTTGTAGAATTTATTGTTTCACCTTGTGGAAAGAGCTCATAGAAAATTACGCCTTTCCAATCCCATCAAATGGACAAAAGAACTTTTTTGGGGTGTAGTCCCGGCTTGGGATGTAGTACAGCTCTGGTATGATTGAAACCGATGACATAGACGGCTAATAGATAAACCTGCATGCTTGCACAAGCAGATCCAGATAAGGCCATTCATAGCGCATGAGAAAGAAACTTTTGGGTCACCCAAATATTTCATGAGATTTTTTTAATAATCTGAGTTACTTGTTACTTATTGGGTATTTGCATATTTTAAATCTTTGTTTTGTTACTTTTTAAAACAAACTGATGGATCTACATATCTTTTTTCAATATTTCAGGATAAGAAAACAAATAATTATAATAAATGATTAAGTTTTGGTTGTTAAAATTCGATGAAAAACTACTAAATGGAAATTTAGTAGCTGAGAAATAGCATCGCAATTCCTTTTTCTATTGCATTTACATACTGCTTAAATAAAATGATTAATAGGAAAAATATCTGTACCATAGCTTGAATTTCATCCATGATCCTTTTAGACATTGGGAGCTCATGGTAATTGTGTAACACTACCCATAATTCTTTGGTACCACGTTGGTTGTTGTAACGATCCATTGAAAGGGCAAAGGAAGCTGAACCAGTTGGAATGTATATCAACAGAAGCAGCATCAATGCCAGCAAGTACTGAAGAAGAAAAACATTTATTGTTATAACATTACATTACGAACAGTCAATCATTAACGAACAATTAAAATCCAAACATCATTTTTAAGCTGCTTACACACACAGTATATTTTTTTGTTATGGCGAATTTACTTTCGCCGCTCACAGAAATCGAGCTTTTACCCACATGTTGTAAAAATCTCCTCCACCGTCGCCCGTAATTCATTTCAAAACAAATGTTAGAAACTTTCTATGTACATATTTTGTTCCAAGTGTAGAAAGGGTATCCTTGCAAAATATCCAAGGTATAAGAATATTCCGATAGTCATGAGTTTGACTGTAGATAACTGTAAAATGTGTCGCTTTTTTTATTTTTAAGTGTTTTTTTTAAAAACTTTTTCCTTCTCGTAATATTAATTCAATTCAAAAATATTATTTAACATTAGAAGTTATAAATATATTAACTTCTTGAAAATATGATATTGTTACTAATGTTCCAATAATTTTTCTATTTTTATAAATGAAACAGTGTATTTATTTTTCCATTTAATGTATAAGATCTAATTTCTAACGTATAAGATCAGTGCACGGTACTAACATGGCAATAAAATGGAGTTCTACCCTACAGCAGAATAGTTGCTACTAGTTTAGTGACTAAAAGTGTATCAACTAAGTACAATGTTAAATTATTCTGACCAACAGGGGTACTCTGGCCAGGTTGCTAGCTTGCTTCGAAAAGCTGATTTGATTTCATCTAAATTGGAGCCCAGTTGTAAAGTTCTAGACATCGATCGTGTAGTTATCCTTGTAACTGTTGTATCAGTTTATATTCTCTATGAATACTGTATAAATGCCTGTTATTAAGTTGAAATCTTGTTTAATCATTCGGTTTTGAAATGTCGTGATGTCTTACTGATGCTTATTTCTTATAATTACTTACTAGTTGATACATCAGGTGTTAATTGGGATGAAAATATTTTCATGCTTCATATGAATAAAATATTAACTATGTATTTGTCACGAAACATTCACTTTTTTTTAATTCTTCAGTATTAGTAAGAATTTCACTTATAATTTTAAGAACTTATAGTGTGAAAAAAGCTACAGTTATCATATTAGATAATCTGTTGTTGGGTATATAATATAAACATTATTTTAAAAAAGTATATGAATTAATAGCATTTTATAGAATACTGACATGATGTAAATAGATGCATTTCTAAGAAACATTTATATTTTGATATGAAAAAAATACTTATATTCAAAATAATGATGATTTATATTATAGAAAGATAGCACCGGTAAAAAAATCTTAATTTATTTTTTTTAAATTTAATTCTAAGATGAGGAAGGTTGATACAATGTTATTTGGAGATTCTGATTTTATAACATTCTGATATCAGGTATAGTATCCATTATCTGTTAACTATTATCCAAATTGTCATATGAAATACCAATTAACAAATGTCGCCCATGTAACGTAGTTGTCAACTTGTAATATCCGCCGTATGTGTGAGCTTATTGTACCCTAAGCTACTGGAGACTTGGCTTCCCTTACTAGTATGATGAGGAATCTTGATGAGGTAAATTTGAGGACTTCCTATTTCATCTACCCATGATTGAAGATTTCAATATCCGTCCAAAAAGAGGCAGAGAAGTCACAAAACTATTCTAACTACATTATCAACTTTCTGAAAAAAAAAAGAAACGGTTGTATGTTTCGCCAAAACTATTTTACTCATAAATTTTCAGTCGTTCCTAATTCCTCATGATGGTACACAAATTCAAGCATATTTTTTCATGGTGGAAATTCAAAACAATTCGTCCAGCATTTCTAGAGAAATTCAGAAAAAATGAATAAATCTGAAGGTGTCCAAATATTTTTGATCACATAGTATACTTTAATATTTAGTAATTTTTTAAAATATCCTAACTTTTTTAATTCGCTCAAAAAATTTAAGTTTTTATTGTCATAATCTCTACAAATCATTAAATTTAACAGAAAATTAGATCAGAGGGCATTTATATTATTACTAAAACAATTACTTTAGAAATTTATTAGTAGTTGATTAAATTTTCTAATGAACGAAATAAAATACATATAAATAAAATATAGTTTAAAAACTCTAAACAAAACGGGAATTTATAGGTATAAGAGTATGGAATTTACCCAGTAAAGGAGAGTAAGCCATCGTTGCGAAATGGCAATGTATCCTACAAATCCAGTGATGAAAAGCAAAATACTCAAGCCAATAACGTAAAGATCAGGATTGAAGTTCACATCGATTAAAATTTGAATCAATTCAAATTTCCAGTACAGGTAAAGGCCAATAACTAAGGTTAGAGCGCTAGAAACCTGTAAAGAAATAACAATGACCAGTAAAAACTATTTAAAGATTTCCGAAAAGAAAAATCTTCTTGTAAGTCAAAATACTACGGAACTAATGCGCGTAAATCCACATTGATACCATAAATGTAATTATGCGTGTCCTTTAATATCTGATTACACAATTACTTTACTCTGAACTGAGATGTCCTTGCTTTCATCGCTTGCTAAAGATACAGACATGAGGTATCCACTAGATGCGTAGTGGATGCGTCATATTATTTTATTAATACTTTCATATGTTGTAATCGATAAATGGATGGATTTCCTGCTTCCTTCAAAACTGTCGTCTTAAAGATTTGAAAATAATTTCAAAATTTGGATGAAATATTTCTCACTGATAGCTTTAAACTGCCATATGAATGTTAAATTGAACCCATCTGTAAATAATGTCGAGTGTATCGGCCTTTTTTTATAAAAAAATATTAATAAAGTCATTTTTCTTCAACAGCTCATCATTATTCAGCAACTGCTAGTTATTACCTGTACATTAAGATTCACTAAAAGTTTGAAGAAAACTTTATTGCTTAACAGTTCATCATTATTTAGTGATACAGTGAGATCAAAGCCATCAGCAAGAACACAATTTTTTATCGTTCCTTTATGACTGATTCTGCTGATTCTTCTTAACTCAAATATCTAGACGATTTTAATAAAAACAACAATAAAACCCCTCGGATGTTAACGGAATAAAGTCAGAGTAAAATTTGTACTCTCTACTTCTAGAAAAATGAGCGGAACAAAGATTTAAATGATTGAAACATTTTGCAAATTACTAACCGCGTAACCCTTTAAAGAGCCAATTTTTTCTGGTAATGGTATATTAAAATAATTTCAGAATTGAGATAGACTTAAGAAAAAGGAATTCATTCAATTTATTAGATAAATGTAATTTGATTGATTAATTAATTTTGTATGTTAATAATTATATAACGAATCAAGATGCATCATTTCGTGTGAGATAAGAAACTGGAACATCTAGGTTTCTGCTTTATTGAAAAAATTGTGAGAATGTATGCCAACCGCCATAACTGCGTGCTAAGATTAATGAATTTAATCGGAAGTATACTTCCCATGGACTTGGAAAGAGTTAATACAGAGAGGGCAAAAAATCCGTAAAAACTTTAAAAATTTATAAAACCCGGAAAATAATGCAAAAAAAAAAAAAAAAAAAACCCGCTTTGCAGGTTTAGTCTAGAAGTCACTGGATATTTTTTAAGATAAGAAGAAAAAAATAATTCAAAAAACAGACGATAGGTGATGTTTCGTACATAAATGAAAGAAAAGACATGCAAATAACAAATGTTACCGAACCATTTATTATAGTAATATATGTTCCACGTGTCCAGCACCATAGGTGATATATTGCAGGCGTGTCACAAATCCAGCAACGGCAGAGTGCAATATGTCCGGCTGTATACATGGCAACTCTGGATGGATTGCATCGTTCAATTAGATGGATGGGATCGATACACCTGTTGTTTTAAATGTCCCCATAGCCAAAAATCTGCTAATCAGATCTAAAGACCGCGAAGACCATGGAAAACTTGGCTTCTGCCAACTTCCCTTGCACTGCTAGTCCCTGCAGCGGATTCCGACGCTAATGCTTCCATTTCGCCTGCAACGCGAGCTGAACATGTCTACCTTAGACTTGGTTGTCTGGACCTTACACCATCCTCCAGTGATCCAGTTTCCTTAAATCTCTGACCAAGCTTTATGAGGTCTTCGCATTTTTCTGAAGTCGGAATTTATGCAGTGCAACAATTGCTGATTCCTGGTTCATGTAAAACAGCTTAACCAATAAAGCTTTATTTTTCCTACTCAGCATCTTTGCTCACTTATATGGCATGCAACAGAGGACTGGAACAAGAACAGGTTCTGATTCAAGGGAGTAAATATATTTAATCGCCTGTCTCATTTGTATATTACCAACCAAGTCGTCCTACCAGCGCCATCTGTCGGATTATTTTACTTTTTTTCTTACCTTAAAAAAAATCCCTTGACTAATCAATGCTAAATATACAATTAAAAAATTTTTTTTTCGGATTTTATGAATTTTAAAAGTTTTTACGGACTTTTTGCCCACCATGTATATTATCTTCACGTGCCAGAAATCGTATGAGACAAGTTCTGGTATATAGGTTGTTTCTATGTTTGTAGTCGTTATTTGTTTTATTTTATACCCACAACTACAAAAACCTGATAAGTAAAAGTTAATTCACATTGTTTATATGGCTCTGAGTTTAAAATAGGGGATGACACACATTTAGTACCTTGTTATGGTTATACTACAAGTAGAGCTACACTCCTAAGTTATTACTGGCAAGCTTGATGGTGCTATTTGGAAATTTGACATTCGTTTTGGGATAGAGATGCATAGAAAATTTTGGGATGACATATATTGAGAATGGTGTGATATTCATTGTTCTTATTTTCAAAGTTTTTATGTCTCTTCAATTTTGCTTACCAAGAAGAGCCAGTTTAAAGTGTAAAGAGCTTTTCTCAGAATGTTAGCGAATTTAGAGTCTTCCAATAAATTTTCCAATCCGTTCATTCCTGAAATAAATAAATATCAGTATAATGAGGGTATCTCGCTTTCAAATTTATTTTCAAAGGTAAAAAAAAAAATAATGCGGTTATAAGTGTGAAATATGTATCAAGATTTATAAAAAATGTACTTAGTGTTTGTTTTACAAAATTTAACTTTTCATTTCAAACATTACCAAACGTGGCATAAATATACATAAAAATTTTACCTTCTTCCAAAATCTTTCCTTTAATTCAAATGTTTTATTCAGCAGTAGATATTGTCAATAACGTCTAACATCAATCGGGCATTAAGAGAGTCTGTAAAGGTGAATTTATATTTCTTGTCTATACAAAAGGCTTGCCACATGAAATTATTTTCTGTAATTTCGCATGGAATTAGCATTTTTTCATACATGATGCTGAAGGTTTTAATTAAATATTAGTGAAATAAAAAAATAATATTCGAAAAATATAAAAAAAATTCTTTGTTTTCAATATGTCTATTTGTTCTATATAATTCTAAAGCAAACTTATTCGAATCGGTAGCTGAAACAATCCCATTTTTTTTTCAGTTTCAGAAAAGAAATCTTTGTAAATTTCGTTTACAGCCTTGACATTCTTCCATTACAATTTACTTTAAATTGGCAATGTAATTGAGAATAAGAAGTGAATACACGATTCCCTCTGACTACACCGGTGAATGTGACGAGCTTTGGATCTGGCATGCAAAGCAATAAGATTTTCAGTTGTATAGTAAGTACGAAAAAAGATCCATCAGTTTGTTTTACTCTCATAACCCATCAAGGCAAGCTCCATTCCACCAAGATCTTCAAAATATTCTTAGACTTGGGGAACTCTCCGGGGTGAAGTTATTAGCTTCGTATGGAACGCAATCAATTACATTTTGCACTGGTTCCGTGACATCTGTGATACTGACCATAGTGTCTGTCAGTGGTTTCTGTTAGTTGCGTGAAAGCAGCACAACCTGTCCGCTGGAAAAGAAAACTCTGTGAACAATGAGCCTATTAATGGTCTATATCATCATGAGAAATAAAGGATCTCTGTTATAGGGATCACTCCAGTTGTAAAATGCAGCAGCTGTAGAAGTTCAGAAAAGCAGATGGCCACATTGTGATTGATAAAGATATGTGTGGATTAATCGAAGTACATTTTCGCATCATTAATGATGGTGATTGGTTCTCGCTACTCGAGTGAGTACAGAATTGTTGTGAGATCGGTTATCTCCTTCCAATAACGAGACGTACCTCCCACGGGAGAAGTACGGTGGCCCTTAGGACTCAACCTCAGTTCCCGCCAATGCTGTCACGGCGGTCCCGTCATTCAGCTTTATCCGTGTGCCTTAGGGCAGATACGGGTAGTCAACTGGTGATTCTTATTATTGAGAAATTATTAGATATAAACTTTTCAGTCTATCGTTCCCGAGAATTCATCCCATTCAAACCCCACGAAACCTGCATCCATTGAAATTGCCGAATATTGAAAAAGAAATAGGTACTGGCATTAGGAGTTGTTATAGTGGATTGACATCATATGCAAGGGTTTATATTTAGATATTATATTAGGAGCAAGTATTTATATTTAGATATTATATTAGGAGCAAGTATTTATATTTAGATATTATATTAGGAGCAAGTATTTATATTCAGATATCGTTATTCATACATTTTAAGAAAGAAATGGTAGTCTTTAAGCTATCATTCCACGTAGTTACTTTCCCATCAAAAGCAAGTAACAAAACAGTCTATACAAGTCCGAAAAGATTTTTTTTATTTAAAATTCAGTTAGCTATAATAATTTTATTCAAATACTTTAAAGATAAGATTAGATGAATGATTTGAATTTTATTGAAAAGTTGCTTAAATTAGACCTTCAATCATTACTTGAATTCGATAACTAAATCAAGGGGACTATAATCTCGCTCCAAAAGCAGCTATAAAAACTACCAGTCCTTATAACTTGGAGTTGAAGCAAGCTACAGCAAAAAGACGCAATAAAGAGATATTAAAGACATCAAAATATTGGTTCAAACAGAATAAAAACTAAGACTAAGTTTTTGTATTATATGTGAGGAGCAAGCGAATAAATTTTGAATAAAATGATACCGTTCTTAAAATGTCTAACTTGAATACAAAATTTATATGAATTTGAAAACCAAAGAATATTTTGCTTTACTGAGCTTAAAGAAATTGGTGATATAATTTGAGGAACCATTTTATTTGATTGCACCGATCACGTAATTTTAATAAACTGTTTTTCATTCTTTTTAAAGTGTTTTTCTCAAAAAATTTATTCAATTTTCAAAGATAAATAAACTATAATAAATTTTACTGCTACTTCATTACTAATTATTATTCTACTTACACATTACTAGTCAATTTCATTGAAAAAATGCTTAGATGAATTAAATACGGTAACCTTCCTTTATTTCAGCTGCTTTAAAGATATTCTTTTTAAATCACGCATTTATAAAACAAACTTTTTTTTCTTAATCCAGAACCTTTCTTAAGGTAAATATTGTGAAAGAAAAGACGCCTTATCAAATGATAATTGTGTGGAACGCGTTAATTATTCTACTTATTGACAATGAAGTTAGATTTTTTATTAATTTATATGATTTTTTCAATGAAACCTGTATTTAAAGCCAGAACATATGTTCTGAAACAGCGCAAAAATTCAATATTCTTATATAAATAATTATCTATCTATATCTATACTTATAATAAAGCTCAATGTGTGTGTGTGTGTTGGCGCTCTACAGGCCAGACTATTCAACCTACAGCTACCAAATTTGGCACGTGTATACCTTGGATGCCGGGAATGTGCACCTCGGGGTTATTTTTTCGAATTTTTAATTAGAATTTTATTTATTTAAAACTTAAGCGAAATTTTGGCGTGTTTCTGCTATAACTTCCGAAAATATTACCGCACAAAAAAGATTTTTACATCAAGTTAAAGATCAAAAATTTATCTTTTAAATGATACCAATATTTTAACCTTAAAATTAAGTTTCTATTTTTAATTAATTTCTAAACAAATATTTTAACTATATTTTTCAACAATTTTTTTTCGTACAATATAAAAATAAAATTTAAGCTGCACGAGCACGTTTCGCATTCATGGGAAAAATTAGCTTTTTTTAGCCATCACATTGATTAAAGCTACAATTAAAAATAAATTAAATCTTTTTGGAAATGAAATCTGCAAAAATATAATTTTCGGCACGTGTCTGTTGCAAATGAAACAAATATGAAATATTATTTTTTCTAAAAAATAAATTCAAGAAAAATTATTTTATGATCTTTTACACTCTATATTATTAATCCAATAAATCAGTTTTATTTTCATTATATTATTAATCCAATAAATCAGTTTTGTTTAATATGAACAGGATATCCATTCAAATCAGGGCAGCACAGCTAATTTGTAAACCTTTGTAAGACACAGATCTGCTAAAATTGTCTAAATGGAAAATGATTATATTTTATGTAACTTGATTCAATAAATGCTCTAATAAATAACGAATTTTTGATTTTACATAAAGCTTCTGCTGTGGAAATCCCGATTAACAAAATGTTCTTGAAACACTAATATTTTAAATAAAAAGAGTTAATTTCCAATCAACTAAATCACTTAAACTGGCTGATTTATGAAAATTTGAATTAAAAATTAATTAATTATTCAATTAAAAAAAAGGATAACTTTAGATTTTCTATCGATCGTTTCAAAGAAAATACGCCAATGAGCGCGCAGGTTTCTCAAGATTAATTGGCCTAAGATTATGAAAATGGTGAGTTTTTCTAAATTTTCATAAATATTCAAAACTTCATAAATATGTCTTAGTTGATCGCGGAAAATAGAAACATTCATTCAATTATTTAAAATTTGGTGTGTCCAGAATATTTCTCGGAATATACCTTACTGCATTAAATTTAGACTTCATAATTTTTTAAATATATTTATAGGTCGGAACAAAATATTGATTTCATTTCAATCCTTTTGAAAGCAGAACTAAAAATTGAATTTTATGCAGAATCTGAGAAATTTTTGTTAAATTATTCTTTGAGATATTACATAAATTATGAAAAATATTTTGTAGTTCACATAAGACTTAAATACCGAGCGATTCTGTTTGCAGTACTCATATTCAATAATAATAATAATAAATAAATAAATAACGATAAAAATGATAAATAAAATAAAACGCTTGGTTTTATTAAAAAATATTTTTATATTAATTGCAATTTCATCACTTCCACTTTAAATTAAAGTTGAAGTTTTACCGGAAATTACAACAAATTAGCAAAATATATATAGTAAATTGAACGAAACGATCTAAACAACAGTATAAGATTGGTATGACTATCAAAATTTGAAGATTAAAAATGTTTTGTTTGAGAAGATATTAAGAAACTAGTTATTTGAAATATTTAATTGAAAATTGTAGCGAGCGGTAATACTGGCGAATCGGCTGGTCGCCAAAGGCGACTAGTAATTCAATAAAATAAGTATTCTATCTAAGAAATATTTAAAATTCATACTTGAAAATGTCCTCATTAGATTTATATTTTCTTTAATTTTTTGCAATTTCCTTTATAAAAAAATTACTTTATGTATTAGAAATAAGATATTTTTTGGGGTAACAGCACTATTGATTACGTGAATAGAATTCTTAAAATTTAAAGTATTTGTTTAAAAAGTATTCATCATAAAAATGCCATAAAATGGACAGTGTATATTTTTATTTTTTATATTTATTTATTTACAAGTTCATATACTGCATTACTTAAAAGTGTAGAATCCTAAAAATCTATTTAGTTGCATGATTCTTCATAATATAAGGAAATATATGTTGAAAAAAATTGAATTTATTTTGCCTCTTACTGTTATTACTACTATTTATTTAAATATCAAAATCCTTAACTACCTACTTTATTGAGGTTCTAATTCTTTTCTTTTTTTTAAGTAAAGAAAAATATTTAATTTTTAATTAGTTAAAGGTAATATTCAGCAGAATACCATTTTCGAATAAATTCACTTACATATGATTTTTTTTTAAATTCAACTCCTTTTGCATTATCAATCTTATTTAGAAAAATGTTAAGGCAACTTTACTCTGCTCTAATGACGTTTTGGAAGCTATTGAAATCAACATATTGGTGCTTTTATACTTATCATAATTATAAATATTTGTTATTCTAAAATTATCTATAATTTCTAGTGCTTACCTTTCCAAGATTACTTTAAATTCTTTTTGATTCAATTTCAATCAAGAAAGTAATTAAATGATTTTTTTTAATAAGGAGTGTAAGTTACAGCCTTGCATGGTATAATATTCAAACAGACCAAGTAGTACTGAAAGAAAGGTTGTAAGTTTCGTCTATGAAAGTACATTGATAAAAATCTTGGTAAAGGAGTATTTAATTCAATATGAAAATCTAATTTTTTAATGTAATGACTAATTACAGATGTAAGGCATTTATAAATAAGACAAATGAAACATTCTAGTTAAAATTTCGCATTTAACACATTCACATATTTGTTTGTATTCGTATTTGTAATACTTGGATGTTAAAAGGAAAAACAAATAAGTCATTTTTATTTATAAGAAACAACTTCCTTTTAAAAAAGAACGTCTATTTAAAATAGATGTTCACAAACTAATAGGATAGTTAAACAAGTTTGTATGTTATTTTTTAAAAAAGATAACCATCTATTCATCTTTCTTTGTTTGTAAATTTTTAATTATTTGTATAAATTCTCTTTTTGCATAAAATATCTGATTTTAAATTATATATGTAAGATTAAATTAGATTTCTTTCTTTAACTGTAATAAATTTGGTGTTTTTAGTCAGAACTATCAATAATTATTTTATTTTGATTGTAAAAATTCCCAATATTGATGATAATTTAACACTGCTTGTATTACATTTAAAAATATTAAAAATTATTCAATTTCCTGATAAAAATAGTATTTTTTAAATTATAAAAATTGTTATGCAGTTTTATATTATGATTTCTATATTGGAAGCATTTTCTGCAATCAAAATATTTATTAATTATTTTAAGTTGGAAATTTTTAAAAACATGGTGTTTAAATTTATAATTTGCAAAGATTCCTTTCCGTCAAAACATTCATGTTCACTTTGAAAAAGAGGAGACATTTCCTCTTGAAATGTTTTTGAGACGGATTATCAATCTAACAAAATCTCCTTTTAATTTTTGCTACGTGTTCTTTAACGTAGATCTTAGCTTCACCCGTATTACAAAAATGAGTAATTTTGGAGAAAATACTGTTGTACTTCATTTTTTAAATGTTTTTTATTTTCCAGAGTTTTTGTTAAAGCAGCGGCGAATAATTACATTATTAAGGCTACCACGATATTGTCGATATTGATATCTATTATACTCAGAAGATAGCTTTACTTTTGATGTCTCGAAAATTTCAATAGTATTATTTAAAACCATGTCAAAGAAACGGATTCAAAAAACAGCAGACATGCCGAACATCAAATCAAGCGGTAACATTTCTAACATGTTTCTCGCGCTGTTAAAGGAATTAATTTTACAGTAAATCGTGTCTCTGCTTTAACATATTAAAATGACAAGGGTAAACATCCAGCTTATTCCTGCACAAGTCATCGCTAGTCTGAAGAAAAAAAAATATCAAATATTTACTTCGTCGAGGTCCGTGAACTTGTAATTTCCAGAAGACCTTCAGTAGGAATTTCCTGGGTATCCGCATTTCAAAGTATAAAATGCAATGCAGCACAGACAGGAATGGTTGATAATTGTCTTACTCCACCAGCACTGACAAAATCATTTATAATACTAATAGTAGGGATATAAAAATATAATCTTACGCAAACAGACTCTTTAAATAAATATTTCTAGAAATAATTAAATCAAGGAAGTAAATCAAATATAGATTCCAACAATACGTCCTGTATTTCCACATCTAAAAGCAAAGAGACCGAAATACCAAATTAAACAGCGAAAATGCGCGATGAAACTAAAATAATTAAAAAAAAATGAGAATACAATCCGTGATACACACTTTAAATGACTAATTAAAGGTTTGAATAAAAAAGCGCACCCTAATTATGCAGGAGTTTTTTTTTTAAAACAATCAAAAATTGGAGAAGAAATTGACTGATGAAACCTAAATCTCTTCTGATGAATAATGATGTAATGTCTATTGACGGCGAAGGTGACGAAAATCTCACTATTGTTCTTAAACTAATTAATTTTTTTCTTTTTTAGTTTATTATTCTTTTCATTGGCTAATAATCTGATTTTCTGAAAATGCCACGATTTAAAGCCGCATATCGATAATAAATCTATAATAAAAAAATATCAGCTTGTGTGCTTATGTTTAAAGGATGTTTTTATCTTTCTTGGCATTGATGTAGAAGTTTCAAATTATAGTATTATTTGGAAAGAGATTCAGATCTACAACAAATTGCATTTTATACTATTTCCATTCAAGTTTTTAGACAAAAAGAATTCCAAAAAAATGGCAGTAAAATTGCCAAGGCTCCGAACTGGACAGAAATATTATACATAGAACTACCCTTTAAAGAGGAACCCCCCCCCCCCCCGATGTATTTTTCATGCAATGCAATTTTATCTGCAAGACATATTCTAACTGAACATACCAATTATAGATACCAAGAAAGATATTTTGACAAAGAGCAGTCTACTTTGACAGACTTATTAGGCGATGCTTCGAATTAAAAAAACTATTTTATAAATGAGATTGGGTTTAGTAATCATTGCTTATAGTAATTGTTATATCTTGATAATGAAGACAAACGTTTTAAAATTAATATCATGCATCTTTAAAATATCTGGCACTGAATGGCAAGGCCTAGCTTTTGCACCGTGAAACTCCAATCAATCAATCAGCATCGAATTTAACAACATTCAAACATGTTATAAATTCTGTTATTATATTGCTTTTATAATTTATCCTAAAAGAAAATTTGAAAAAGTTAATTAGCGAACATTTCGCAAATCCTGAAAAACCTGTAAAAAAATTCGATTCCAGCTATATCCGAAAGGCAGCCAGTTTTTTCAACATTGAAGTTTTTACTAAATGAAAATTCTCCCATTATTAAGAAATCGAAAAAAAGGCACTTTTATTAAAAATAGTTATGAAAATGGGGTAATTTGTCTATAAGCACAGCGGAACTGTAGCATCACCAACTTTTTTTAATGTATAAATTTAATCACCAATTTAGCAAGTAATATCGGAATCTAATTGTTTTAGAGCTTTCAGTTTTGCAGAAGAAAAGACCGAAAAAACAATTTTGTCGGTAGACGAGGAACATTTCGAGAACTTTTGCACTTTAGACCAATTTGGATTTCCTACTATTACTCACGCACAAAAACAAAGTGATTTTTTTTTCATTCGCATGATCTTAAGGAAAAATACAGCATAACACGGACGTTAGGATTTTAAACGTTCCCCAGAGAGGAAGCTTTTTTTAAAAGCCCGAAATTTGGAAATGAATAAGAAAATAAAGGACAATTAATGATAAATAAAAATGAATTAAATATTGTTCCACAAATCTTTTCTTGTAAATAAATATGAAAGTTATTTCTCTACATTTATTTTTATTTTACATTTCACGATTTTCTTATTGTTCAGCGCCATTACGCAAATCTTTTTAAGTGAGAGTTAGGACTGCAGCAAAAATACTGGGAAATTTTATTTTTATTTCAAATTTTTAATTAATTTTAATTAAAAATCGTGATTATTTATTTAGTTTCTTTATTACAAACTTACCCATTTGAAGTTAAAAATCATATTACAATTTAGATTAAATAATTATTTAAAATGATAAAAAAATCTTAAAATTTAAATTATGCAGAAATGGTTCACTACATTATCATAAATTACAGTACCCCCAAAGTTCACTGAATATAAAATTTTATTAATAAGAAAAAATAAAATCTTTATCAAATGTTTTAATGATTCAAAAAAATGTTTAATTAATATTTTCATCATTGTTATACTTGACTATAATAAGAAGGGAAACGAGGAAAGTTCTTTAATCAAAAACTGAATAATTATTTCTGCAAAACCCATATGCATTTTTTTTCTCATCACCTTGCTTCATTATCAAATTCAAACGAATTTACAAAACAGATCTAATAATAAAAATCGAAAGAATAATGCAAGGAACTGTTGAGAAAATTTGTTTTTTTCTTGTTTGCTTGCAATTATTCTTCTTTTGAGAGTTGAAAATTTCGAAAGCGTATGCAGTAATCAAAATAATAATCCACACATAGAATGTGGGAAAGGCTATTGTTTCCTATTTGGGAAACTCCCTAATTGCTTCTTCAGATATTTTTTATAAAATGAGGTGCAAACTCGAGCCTAATTAAATTATTTTTCGAATGAATTGAAATTCGATAGATCAAGTGAATATTTTCCTGTATTCCCGTTTGTAATATATTTCTTCTTTTTTTCCCCGAATCTTTTGAAGCGTTACCATCAAATTGTAATAAATTTTATCTAATTGGATAAATAAAATATAGTTTCCGTCACTAACCAGCAAAATTAAACTCTTGACCCACGAATTAATTTAATTTTTATGGCACATCTTATTTGTGACATTTATTATTTTAATTCCTATAATAATACAAAGGACATTAGTGGTATTCTAAGCAGTTTTTGGCATTTTAAATTGCCTAATATATTCACTTAATTTTAAAATTCATTGATTCTATGCATGTGTCACACACGTCATTATATGCTAAGGAATTAATAGTTTAATTTGTTTTATCCCAAAGAATCTTTCATGCTGTAGGAGGGGAAATAGAAGGAAAAAAATTATCTGTTCTTGTTTTTTTTTAAAAATACAAAAAAAAAAAATACACGATAGATATATTCTCGTGTAAAATTATAGTTCTTGCACATATTGATGATTTAATATATAAAATGGAACCTGCTGTATCGGAACACTATACAATTGAAATTTAATGTGTTCAGTGCTTTTTTTTATAAAGTGAGTTTTGTGAGGAATGAGATTCTCAGATCATTAACTTGTAAAGTTTTATGAACAGATGATGACAAACTTGGGTAAGTTCCTTGAATTCTAGGCCATTTGGTTTAACTAATTGTTTTTGTAAAACGCTCTAGCGTATGGTGAACACTTGCCTTTTCTATAAATCGGAGAAGAATGCATTTCACCTAACAAAGAGCTTTCCACCGAGGACGTTTGATCATTGACAATCTTACCACGTTTTAATCCCAAATTCATAAGGCATCTAATCGGAGAAACCATCTGGTTTCCATATTTTATTTACTTATTATGTTGAAAAGGCGTATGATCGTATGTGGCGGTATGGTGCTCTTTGTACTTTAATAGATTACGGATTTTAGGGTGACTTAACGATTTTCTTAAAAACACAAACATTTGGAGATTGCATTCGTAATATTTTATCATTTCTTGATCCAAAATGAAAATGTCCTGTAAGGAAGTGTTTTGAGTATCGCCCTTTTTTTATTTTTCATTTAAATCAAATAATTTTTTACTGTTATCTGCTTCTGGCAGACTTAATGCTTCACCATCTTCAAATAGGAGGATAGTGTCAAATATCCGGCATGAATTTATTTGAATGGCAATTTCGAAGAGTTGTTCACAAACTTACTGCATAGTATGATCAAAATGAGCATATGATATGTCTTCAAAAAACAGTTTGTCCATTTTCGTCGTCAACGGAATTTCCACCTGATTCTGGACTACTGATTCTAGATGTGAATATTTCTTATTGAAAAAGCACGTTTCTTAAGAGTCATGTTTGATTTCAAAATCACCTTTCTCCTTTATGTTCTTTATTTGTGGAAGAAGTGTGAAAAGTCCCTCAACATGTCCCATCTGCACAGCATGACAAATTGATTTGACTGCCGTCCACATTTTATCTGAATGCTCAATTTTTAATCACTATCTATTATATTTATTTAGAACATTATCTTCAAAAATTAGTGACTTGGTGAGAAAATATCTCCGCCCAAATACAATACAATGCCCACAATACAATCTATAATTGTCATTTTAACATCTGTGACTTACACAGGGAAAGAAATATATAAAAGAGAAATAAAAGCATTGTCTAGTATTCATAACTGCCCTTGGTCAAAGAAAAATGCATACTAATGAAAAATAGTTGTTGAAAAGTATATTTTTTTTTCTAGTCGCACCTGAAAAATTCATAAAATACAATAAATTGAAACTACGAGTGAAATCTAAAAAAATATATCCTTTTCAGTAACAGTGGCTAGTAATTCTTCTGGAAATATTTACTTATAGGATATAAATGTTAAATATAATATTTGTTTGAATTCGACTACAATTTTCACGGCACTGCAATCCTCAACAATACAATCTATGTTTTGGCCAACTTAGCATAGCATCTGTGACTCACGTAGTTACAAATATTTTTGCGGAGATGCATTTAAGAGAAATAAAACCACTGTCTAAGATTCAGATGCTCACACGGTTAAAGCAAAAAGGACACCAACCACAAATTGTTGCTGAAAAATATCAAGTATCATTCATTTTGCTAAATATGTCTGAAGGTTCATAAAATACAATGATTCAAAACTACGAAAAAATGTAAATTAAATATCCTATTCTGTGATAACATATAATTCCTCTGTAAACGGTTACGAATGTTGAGAATGAAAATTTCTATAAGTTCTGTGTAATTACTAGCAATGATTTTGTTGTCTACGGCTGTCTATAGAAGTTCATGATAATATTAGCTTAATTTTAATAAAATATAAAATTATGCTTATTTTTTAAAACATAATTTCATGTCAGACACGGCCTAAATTGGAATTTTCAGTATTAATAAACGTTTACTTACTAGCAATGCATTTGAGTGCCTCCTGCTGCCGGTAGAAGCTCATGGTGTCAAGTCGAACCTTCAGGAAGTTAAACAACTAACTGGCAATTTCTCTCTTGCGCCTCCTATTTATATGCGCCTGGAAGTGAGCTCACGTACTTTGACATTGTGAAATTCATTATTCTCTGGGATTAAGAAATTAACGGCTTCTCGAGTAGCTTTCAAAAATTTTGTTTTTCTTTTTACCTTGATGAAAACCAAATTTCCTCAAATGAAAATCATTATCACCGTTTGTGTTATTTGGTGGCTTATTTTATTTCCTATTACTTTCACAATTCAAGATACAATAATGCATTTTATTTAAATTTTATTGAAGTCAACTGTGATGAGGTTTTATGCATATTAATAAAATAAAAGATACCTTAAAGTATCTTTATTGCAAGAAGCTTCAATGCCGTTATTTATTGATTTTATGTAGTAATTTATTATTACTCGTAAAAAAAAATTCAAAGTACTTGGAAAAATTAAATGCTGTCAAAAGAATATGCAAAGACAAATAAAAAGGGAGGGGGGGGCGGTGGTAGATTCTTAATATTTTCGATTTTTTGCTGATTTTTACAAGGAAAAAAAATGAAATTCTTATCAAAGCGCTTTTCTCAATATTTAAAAGTTTCTAAAAACGATGGAATTTTTTAAAAATATTTTTAAGCTTAAGTATTAAATAATGCATGATATTTTAATAATAATGAATAATAATTAACTTTTCATCCAGATGTAATTGAGCCTAGATAATCAATATGAAACGAGGAAATGACACAATTTTTAAAAGAAAAAAAAATCTAGTATATTTTAAAGATTTTATTCTGTCAGTCGTTGACCCTTCTTGATTTCCACATTTTTATTGAAAAATTGTCTCAATTTGTAAAGTGGAATTTCGTAATCGATCTTTCAATCACTTCTTAAGGTGTGTTCTCAATAGCAATACAATATTTAGATAGAAAATTATTAATAAATCGCTTAGTTTTACATAGTTTTGAGTCAACACGAGAAATGTCATCTGATCATGAATTTGAAAATGCTTGATTAACACTATGCAGCCCGGCGACACTAAGTCGATGTGGCACGAAAACTGTCTGATCTAAGGATAACTAAAATGATCTACCTGCCGTTGCCAAACAAGAGAATCCCGATTAGACATGCAGATGGCATAATGTGATTTTTTTTCCTGTTCAAGAGCCATATTTAACTTGCTGCGCCACATAGATGTTAAAAAGAGAAGAATCTGGTAATTTTTTTTAAAAAAAAGTTTAAAATTAAATATGGCTACATATATAGGAATATAAACAACTAAAACCTAATGGGTAATTTGATTGGATGAACTTTTGGCTTCAATAGCCAGATATGGTTATGCTACGCCAAACGTATGGCAAATATAACAGTACATAAAATTCCTAAATTCTTAACACATTTTCATTCTACAGTATGATTAAAATTCAAGCTAAAACACATTTTCTATATATTAAAAAAAATTGTATGAAACTGCCGAAAATAAATTTCGTAAAGTTTTTCAAGAATTAAAAAAAGATTAAATGCAACAGGATAAAATGAATGAAAATGTGTCAAAAAGAGAAATGTGAAGGAAAAAATGTAAAAAGAAAAAAAAAACAGAATTGTCATTTGAAATGAAGAATAAAATCATTGAACATCATGCCGTTTCAAATATTTTTCATATACAGGAATATATGATGTACTTTTATAAAATGTTTCAAAATCGACCCAGCTAAAGATCTATTCAATTTTAGTCTTTATTTTATTGTCGCCCTATCTCGATGGGTAGAATGGTTAGAGGGTTGCGATTGCTCTTCTACAACCGCCAGCATTTCGTCGATGTTTTCATGAAGTTAATAATTTATAATACCTCGATATTTCAAATGATTCTGTTTCTTTGTTACTACTGTTCTCTTTACATTTGACTGCTAGTCAAGTGGTATGGCTTTCAGATTGAAGTTTCCTATAGAGGATATTTACTATTGGTATGATGGCTTCACTATAACGAGATACAACAGTGTTTGGTCCCCTTTATGTTACCCTTTCCTATGTTTTCTGATTTTGGCTTTTATTTTTTCCTTCCCTACAGGGTAGGCGAAATAGCATGAGAAACTGTTGCCTCTCTGTCTGCTTCTTGCTTTTCAAGGACTGCAAATATTCCCACGCATTTGCCATGCATATATCGACCCATTTGACGGGCAATACATTTCGGTCTCCAGTATTGCCAATAGACCAGTATCCCAGCCACTTCACTTGTCGGTTCAAGGGGATCAAGCAAAATTGTTTCCCTTCGGCTTGGCATTAAGAGTCCCCAGGTCTGTCTACTTCCTTGTTCCAGGTCTGTTTGGGCACTGTCCCCAGGTCTAGATACCTCCACAAATAGGTTTCATCTAGCATCATAGCTAATGCCGAGGCTGAAAATAACAAAGCCGATAACTGCCATAGCTTGTTAGGTTCCATAGTGGGTGATGCCGTATAGTCTGAATTTTTTTCAATGCCATATGGCTAATCTTATTATCCACACAACAAAGATTTTTGTAAATTCCTTACATCTGAAATGACAATAAACATTGCCCTCCATCTGATACATATAACTGTCCTTCAATAGTTAAGGTAAAAACTGTTAAAGAGTAAAATAGTGGAAAATTATTCATTGAAACCATGAATGCGAAACAAGATATTTAACGGAGCTAGGAAAAATAGGGAATATTAAAGTAAACACTGCCCCTTATCGTACACTAAACCATTCTAGAAATGTAGTATCTGAATGTGAGCTCCAGAGATATCTTGAACAAGATATCCTAGATTGTATAAAAGATTAAAAGGTTATTGCATAGTCTCATAATGAAACGAAACCGAAGGGAATGGAACTTTTTTTGAATAATCTCTAATAAATCTGTCAGGAAACGTCTTACTTGGCACTAGAGTACAACAGTTACGAAATATTTTTTTGACGTGAAATTAGAACCTCTACTGAATCTATCATGTGACCCTTAGCGAGTTATTTAGCGATTAATCCTTGGCATGCGGTAATGGTTTGTTTGGGGGTTTTCTGGCGCAGGAGTCATGATGTTAACCAAATAAGAGGTAAAATGATATTTTAAAACAGTCATCGAAGGGAAAATGGGGAGAAAATAAAATGTAACCAAGATTCAAATAAATGGATAAAACTTTGTAGACTTGAAAATTGCAAAGAGTTAGACATGAGGTTTCTTATCAAGCAAGAAGTATAATGGGTTATAAGACTTTTGAAAAAAAAATCTGTAAACGCTGGGCATTCTGACAATACATTTTGGACAGACATTTGACAATGGCATAGCGAGCACATTGGTGGTTGTTCATTTAAACAAGTGAATATGAGTGAATCTAGTTATCCAATTCGTAAACGAGTTAAAATAGTATCTACTCTTCTGTTCGCTAATGAAGGCCAAGGTTGTCATGAGGTTTTATAACATGAAGTTTATTGTTTGTATCAAGGTCCCGCTGTCTCTGCCATTACAGTAAAGAAGCATTTTAATATGATTCTTTATGTCGCTCACAGGAATAATAGTAGCAATTGAAGTAGTCGCGAATTTGGCAGCCTTGTTTGCCTCTTTGTTGACTAAAATTCTAACATAGGATGGTACCCAACGGAATGCTTTTGATAAACTAATTTCTAGTATAACTGCTACAAATTAGTTTATCAAAAGCATTTTAAGACTCTTAAAACCAAAGGATGAGGATGAGAATAAAATGATTTTACAGAATATAAAACGCTCAGAGTCTGTGTCGATGATAAAACTTTTATCCAAGTAATAAGAAATTTCTTCTAAGGCATACAAAAGACCACTTATTTCTGCAGTAAAAACTGAACAGGATGGATAAAATTTAAACGAAGAAACTATGAGGGAAACAACAGCAAAATAGACTTGAGCAGCTGATTCTGATCCGACTGCAAAAACTGGAATAAAATTTTGATAATACTGTCTGCATTCAAAGAAAATTTCTTGAAAAATATCTGATGCATGAGGCATGATAAAATTTTCAAAAGGATTTAAGTATTGCACTTCAGGGATTTTCCAAGGTGGGAAAAGTATTTTCCGACTGGGGAGCTGCATGGAGATTGAGTAGATTAAAATCTAAAAGAAAGTTACGAACTCTTGTTAAAAAGACAGACATGAATGATATCTTGGCATCCTGCAAGTGAGCTAAAATAGAACGAATTTTAAAATCATGAAAAGAATGATTAATGTTTGATTGGATTCTAAAATAATGATCAAGAGACAAAGACTGTCTTCTTAATTCATGGGGACTCGCAGATTTCAACATACAAGGTCTTAACTGGGGATGTCCTGAAAAGCTCCCGAACTGAGACGGAGATCAATGTGATGAATTGGGTCCAATTTTTGTAAAATACTTTTTCTAGCAGAACCGTAAATTGAGTAACCATAGTCCAACTTGGAAAGTACAACGGCCTTGTGCACTTTAACCATATAGAATTTCTGTCGGCTCCCCAAATTATAGTTAATAAAACGTTTAAAATATTTAAAGATTTTTCACACTTTTTCCGTAAAAGTTTTATATAAGGATGAAAGGTGAGCTTTTTATCAAAGGTAATTGCCCCAAAATCGAATGTCATCTTAAAACAGTATTGTTTCATCATTTAGTTTCAGATCAGGGTCAAAATAAAGGTTTCTTTTTTGACAGAAGTGGACACCAGCCGTTTTCAATGTTGAGATGGTAAAACCATTAGTATTAGTCCATTGGGTAATATTATTAATTGCAATCTACAGTTGCCTTTGTATAATATTCATATGAATCCCTGTACAAGAGATGTACAGGTCATCAACATATAAGAAACCCTTCATAAAAAGTGAAAGTTGTTTTAAAATGTTATTTATTTTTAAAATAAAAAGAGTGACGCTTAAAACGCTGTCTTGGGGAACACCTTCCTCTTGCATAAAAGGATCCGAAAGTTCAGATTTCATCTTGACAAGAAATTTTCTAATTTTTAAAAAGTTTCCCTCCCCCTCCCCCCCAAAAAAGGAAGATTTCCCTTTAATCCAATAGTATACATGTCTCTTAAAATTCCATATATCCAAGTTTGGTCGTATGTCTTTCCGATGTCGAAAAAAATGATAACTGCTTACTTAGTAAAGTAAGCGAGTATCAAATTCGAGAACATGAAGATTTATTGAGAGTGCTCCATCCTCTTAGAAATCCACTCTAAGATGGGTGAAGTAAATTATTTGCCTCCAAGTAAAAAAAAATTAGCCTTCAATTTATCATTCTTTCAATCAGTTTACAAATACAACAGGTCAAAGCTATGGGTCGATAATTTGATGGATTCGTTGGATCTTGCCTGGTTTTAATAAAGGAATTATAGCTTGTTTCCAAAAAGTAGGAAAACATTGTTCTTCCCATATACAGTTATACAGATATAATAGGCTTTTTTTCGACTCTGCTGTTAAGTTTTTGATTATAGAGTAACTAATGTTGTCAGGACAGGGCGAAGAATCATGGACACTGGCAAGAAATGATTGGAATTCTAAAAACGTAAAATCGCTGTTGTAGGGCAGATTAGTCTGAGAATTAAAATTTAGTTTTTGCTTTTCTGCATCTTCTTTATATTTCAAAAACGTAGGAGAATAATTTTTGCTACTAGATGTATGAGCTAATGTCGAAGCTATGGTATTTGCAATGTATTTTGTGAGTGATATGGTATTTCCTTTATCAATTAAATATAAAAGTGTATTGGAATGAGAAGCAACTGAAGCTTTTTTAACTTTATTCCACAAATGATGGCTAAATATTGTTGAAATGATACCAGAAACGATTTTTTGTCAAGAAATTCTTAGACTGCGTCGTTGAATTTTTCTGGATTCTGCTCTAGACTTTTTAAATTGATAAAATTTTCAGTAGAGGGATACCGGTGAAAAATATTTCGGGCCCTTTTTTGTCTTTTATATGCTTTTTGGCAATTAGCATCCCACCATGGTTTGTTTTGCTTCCTACGAATTCCAGATTTCTTTGAAATAGTTATCTACTGCCTCAATTATAATCATAACAATAAAATTTATAGCTCCCTCAATATTGGAAGATTTAATTATTTCTGAATTGATATTAGCCAGAGAGGGGAATTTTTGCCAGTTTGCTGCATTTAATATATATTTTATTGGTGCAAAAGAACAAGTTGCATTGTGTCTACTGTCAGGTCGGTATTATGAAGATCATTGCTCAACTCGAAAAAAGGCATTAATGGAGAACAAATGATGAGATCAATTGAATGAAAAGTTCTTGTTGGTAAATGAAAATACGTTTTTCCGTCAGAATTTAAAATGCAGAAATTGTGATTTGCAAGGAATTGTTCGATTTGCTGACCACGTTGTGCTTCCCCAGAAGGGACTATGACCATTAAGATAGCTCAAAATAATAAAAGTAGATGGTAATTGGCAAATCAAGTTATTTAGGTCCATTTGACTGATTTGTTGTTTAGGTGGCAAGTAGAATTAGTTATTAAATTTTGCATCTGAATTTGCATAGCCACAGCTTGCAAATAAGTGTTCAGATTTAATTACATGGATGGGATATCTGTGGCGATATGAATTGCCAAGTCACCAGAAAATATGTTTTAAATTTAATGCTTGTTGACATTTTTGTAATGCCGGATACTCTGCTTATCTATTTTAAGGTACGTTTCCTGGAGTGCACTGCATGTGGAATGGTCTCTCTATAATGTCTCTCAGTTCAGACGATTTATTCATGTATCCTAGGCAGTTCCACGCCGCGAAAGTAGGCATAAAGAATTAAAGGGAAAAGGAGATTGCCTTAAGTAAATGGAAAGAATATAGGTGAGTGAACATCAACTATTAGGAGGTTTTTTTTGAAAATTTTGATTTGGAAAAGTCCGATGAAATGTGAGTGTGATCAGAATCCACTCTGTCATCATCCATATCACTTATAGTGTCATCAGATGGATGAATTTTAGAATGTTCTTCCTTTTCTTCAATTTTATTTGTTTCTTTTGCTTTTGGTATCTTTTTTTTTTCTTTTAACAATTTTTTCCCTTTAAACTTTTTTCCTTTTTTTTCTTTTTAAAAGAAGAGGAAGAAGTTTCTGAAACTAAAAAAATCTTGGGAAGAAGTGCAAGATAGTCTGTTTTCTTCATAGTTATGGTGTCAGGGTCTGCTTTTGGGCGAGTTGCAGGAGTATTTGTTTCTGTGATTCTTAACAGCTGCTTTTGTGAATTACATGGTTCTGAAGATGAAATGGCTGAATTTAATGCTAATGAATATGAGAGACATGGTTTCGATGTTCTGTCATTTACTATTTTGCGTACTTCTGTAAATACCTTTTGTTATTTTGATTGTTTGAATTTTCTTTTTCTTGTTTGTAGAGTGGGCAGGAACGGAAGTAAGATGGGTGATCGCCTTGGCTGTTATAACATTTCTGTGTGGTAGAGGTACAATTTTTACTATTGTGGTCCTGGAGAGAATTAAGAGCGCAAATTTCTTTATCTTCCCTCCAAGCTGTTATAGAATGACCAAATCTTTGGCATTTAAAGCACAGAAGTGGATCTGGAATGTATGGTTTAACTGGGAAAGACCTTGTGTATTGATTGTAAGTATTAAATGTTTCGTAGGAAGATTTTTTCTTTTTTTAATTGTAATCCTGCGAACTGCTATTACTTTTTGATCCTTTAAATTTTCTAAAATATCCTCTTCCAGGTCTCTCTAGAATTCTCTTTCAGACAGGACACCTCTGGATTAGTTAAGGAACCGATGGGAAACAACAGTGACATTGATTTCTCCTATCTTTTTTAACTTTGTGATATTTTCAGACAGTTCGTGGCTGTTTACTTCAATTAGAAGATTTCCATTGTTTATTTTTTTTTATATTTTGAACTTCTCCAACAAGACCAAGTACAGATTTGTGCATCAAAATATGCGAAACAAATTTTAAAGAAGAATTTTCAGAATTAACAACAAGGAATTTTGAAAAAAAGCATTACTGTGGTGAAGAACATTAGAAGCCATGCGATATTGAGACAAATTCGGGCCCGACGGCATTGGCTACCACGAAGCCCAACAAAAAATGGCATTTACCGGCTCTGGAAATCCCTAACCTCGGCGCTTGTCATAATGCTAGCCGGAACCTATACTCAGGGAATCTACTTCGGGGGATAGTGACCACCCTTAACGCCAAGCCCAAGAAGAGACCCCTCCTCCAGATCCCCTTGAGCATCCCAGTCAAGTACGTGGGACCCGTCTTATGGGTCGCCACGCACGGGAAACACGTGGGAGTATATTTGTTGTCCACGAGAAGCAGGAAGCAAACAGAGCGGCGACAGCTTCTCATGGAGAGCTCCCTCGCCTACCCTCCAGGGAAGGAAGAATGAAAGCCAAAAGCAGAAGATGGAGGGGAGGAGAATCTGGAAGTCAGACCACATCACTAGGGTATCTCGGGGTCGTGAAGCCCGTCACACCTAAAGAAGATGTGTACTTGAGGGGGCTGGCATGCGTTAATAGAATCCAAAAATCGAATTTGTGCTTTAGACTCGTTTTCCTCACTCGATTGAAACAAAAATTTGCCTCAAAACTGCATGTGTAGTCACAAAATCCCATACCAAATTTGATATAATTAATTTATTGCATTTTTGAACTATTGCGTTTGCATGTTTCTGAAAGTACAGGTAGAAAGTGAACCCTTAGTTGGATTTGGCTCAAGATTTGACAAGTGCATATACTGTAGATGTTACCGAATTTTATCTATTTAGATCTCTTCATTATGTAGTTATTGTGTTAACTTATATTCGAACAACCGGCGTGACGAACTTCCTCTAAAAAATTTTACTCAAAATTAGATAAAAATCTACGAATTTAATGTAAAGACCATATACCAAATTTCAACCGTCAGGCTCAAAGCAGTTTTGAGTTATTTTGTTATAGATAGACAGACAGATAGGCGGGCATTTTCCAAAAATGTGATTTTCGAACTCAAGGTCTAAAAAGTAGACATTTATCAAAATCTCAAGTTTGAATTTTTTTTAATGATTACTATACTTTCTCTGTTACGGATACGAAAGAAAAATAAACAAACAAAATTCCCTACAAAATTTTTTATCCTTATACTGTGAAACTTACATTTCCAAAAACAGTCAAATAGTGTATTTAAACTGCTTTTTAATAACATTTAACGGAGTCGACCACTGCCCTCAGACAATTACACCTGCAGTGAGGATAGTGTGCCGCACAACAACGTGGATGGAAATGAATCTTTCGCAGTACTGGGATGTTTAGCATATTTGTAACTACTCCACTTTTGTCATTTGAAGAAATTTTTTCAACATTTTATGCGTTCATGCATTTTCAAGTATTATTTATTCTTCTCCATTCTTCAAGAACATGTTTTCTTTATTTTAAACTGATATCTGTCGTACCCAGTTAACCTGTATATATAAAAATTGTGCGTTAAAGTAGTGCATTTTTGCTATTTTTTATACATATATTTTATTGCTTTTTGTTTGTTTTTTAGTTTTTGAAATTTGATTTTTCATTTTGTATGCCATGTTTTTTCTAAATGACATCATTCTCTTCTTGATTCTGTACTTAATACTTCATGTGCTAAGATCCAAACTGAAATCACAATGATCAGTCTTCACTATGTACTAAGTAATAGTAGAAAGAAAAGAGATGATGAAAAATGCAAGTTCAGAAAAGATTTTTCTGCTAAAAATTTCGGAATTCATATGCTACAAAATACAATCCTAACCATCTAACTTTTATTCCACATAATTTTAAACACTTCTCGCTTTCTCTGCTTATAAAATTTGCGAGAAAATAAAACTACATAAAACTACATCGATTAGTTCCTTGCCATTTCGAACTATCCTAACAATATCAGAAGCGACCTACCCTTTAGGAACTGGGATGTGACGTAGCGTAGGAGTTTTAACATGTAAGAAAAATTTTAAAGGATTTATAACATTATAAAGGTCACAGTTATAATCTAAGTTCAGGTATTTTTGTTTATAGTACGTGAATATCATATGCAAAAGAAAAAAATATATTTAATAATAATATCCGATGGAATGAGAAGACAACAAAAATAAGGAATTAAAAAAATAAAGTGATTTAAAGCAAATATCTTAACACTAGAAATCCTTTTATCCTTTGCAACATTTGTTTTTAATTAAAAAGAATTAGAACATCATTTGCGCCAAACGATTTTGAAATCTCACAGATTCTTAGAAAAATTATGCAAAATATCAATCTCTTTTTAAAAAATACTAAAACCATAGAGCTGAGATAATTATAGAGAGTGCAACCCTGCTTTGGTGTAGGACAAGATAAAATCACGTGACTTGTGGACAGAATTTGTGTTCACTGTAACCGCATTCTCCGTTCCCCATTATATTTCAATGGCAGATTTTTTTCTCGTTTTTAACTGTTGAATTTAAAACTTATTTAAGCCATGGTTAACTATTGCTGTGCAATTGGATGCAAAGAAAAAGCTTCTATGGATAGTACTGTATGATTTTACATATATATACAATAAACATGTTCTGTTTATATCCATTTTAAGTCAATTTAAAATTTCGTAACCTCCATCACTCAGTGATTTTGGTGTTAAAATGTTAAAACTGAATAATATTTCATAGTTTGGTTTAGTTATTGTATTAAATTTATTTAATTTGTTATTAAGCTTCATTTAAACTGATGTAACTGCATTATATTTTGTTACTTGCTTTATTTTAATCTCGAATGGGTTGCAAGTGCTTGGCTGCAAGCTTTGCGTGATTTTTTCTCGCCAATACAAGTGTTTACATAAAAACACTATTGGTAATTGGTAATGGTAAAAAAACACTATTGAACGATTAATAATTGTGTATTTATTTTAGTGCAAATAAAGTTCCTTATTATTTTCAATATGTTTTTTTTACTATAAATATTCTAATCGTATTATACCGTAAAAGATATTAAATCATCATTGTGAATGAAATCGTGAAACTAAAACGTTTTATTGAAAATGTTATAAAGTAAAATTTCATAAATGTGATAGCAGTAATTGCATGATTTTATAAATTTTAATTAAGATCTAATAAGAAACTAGTGGATATTCTAAAGATAAACTATTAAATTAAGAAATGCTATCTTTACAGATAAACATTTTGTCTGAATGTTAACTTTATTAATAACTTGCGATATGCAAATACCCTAAAATCACCGTTTTCGTAAAAATTTCGAATTTCCTTATTATTTTGTATTAAATCAACACATTTAAGATCCCATAAGAATTTTGTTTCTGCGGTAGTTAAAGCAAAGTTGCCGCCAACACTATAAACCAGAAGCGAAATTTTTAAAACTGATATTAATAAGGAGAAGGCACGAGGTTTAAAATTGAGTTTGGAATGAGATTTTGTATAATGATAGTATACATTTAGAATGTTTATGAATGAAAATATTAAGACTCAATAGTCAACCTTAAAACTTTCAAATTAGCTTATATACTAATAATGTGTTAACCGAATATGCACTCGAGTAGTGTGGTGGTTAGGGCACTGACGTAGTATTCAGGAAACCTGGGTTCGATTCTGGGCTAGCATTGTTTGTTTTTTCCTCTTTCTAAATTATTTCATAATAATTTAACAGTTGTAATTAATATCTTTTTATTTTTTCATTTTCATTTTTAAATATTATTCAGAATATTCAAGAGAAAAAAGAAAAAAGACCTGGGTCACTTTTATAATCTGCTTTTATTATAAAAAGGTTTTTTTTTTATCTGCATGAGATAATGATAAAAGTATTTGAATATGTAATGTAAAATTAAAAGATGTTTTGGGGTAAAGAAAAGAAATAAAATGTTTACTTAAAGAAGAAAAATACTCACTTTTAATTAATGCACAAAAAAAAGTAAACATAATTTAAATCAATAAACTCGGCTACTGATGTAAAAAGAAAACATTATTTTCGAAACCAATTTGCTTAGTTTTCAAAGAATGAATAATATAATTTTTTAGGAAATGTTAACCGGAAATGAAAACCGACCGAACCCAATGCCGTGAAACAAAACGTTGCGCGGCAGTTTTTGTTTTTGCCAACATTTGCGATATGGCGCCAAAAAAGGCCAGATTTCTCACACGTGACTTGGCTCATGTTGCGTACACTTGTTTAGACTAGAAACAAGCGACTAACTTCCTCCATTTATATCAGCTCTATAACTAAAACTAATTTTTTTCATTAAATTAATAATTTTTAAGTTAATATATAAAATTTTATATAGTTTGTATGTTAATATATAAAATTCAGTTAAACTTTTCGAGTTGCCTTGCTTAAAATTATCTACAATATTTTCATTCATTAGGAATGACATTATTAAAAATGATTTGAAAACTAGTTTTTGTTTAACAAATAATTGAATATTTAATTTAATTGCAGTAAATCTTTCCTTATAGTTCATAATATAAGTTAGCAAAATTTGAAGAAAATGTCAGTACTTTTTCTACAGCGTGCAGACTGTTTATGTGTTTTACTAGAGCTTTACCAGTACATATCTAAAGATTAAGCTCGTGTATAGAAATTACGAAGCTTTAAATTACGGCATTCCTAACGTTTTTCTGTCTATAAATTAAATTATATATTCATTTTTGCCTGTAATATCTAATTCCACAAACAATCTAAGCATTCATTTTTAGCTCAAAAAATTCAAAGATGCATGAGAGAATATTCCATATCTGCAGTCTTCACTCAGAAGTTGTATCCCTCTAAGAATACTGTGATTTTTCTTTGGGACAATTT
>JAPMOR010092299.1:5444-84184 GCA_026543865.1 Argiope aurantia
TCTGTCACTATACCCAAGAAGCACATCATAGAATGACAATTCGTAGAACTGAAAAGCAAAGTATAAATATTAGTTTGACTTTAAGATTTTTATATTAGCTTTAACATGTCATAAATATAACAAAGTAAGCTTTTTATTCAAAGATACATAAGGCTTTAAATATGAAAATGCTTTTGAAAAATTCAACAAAATTTCAGAATAGTTTTGCTTAACAAAAAAAGTATTTTTATTTTTTACAAAATAGAATATTCTAATTATAATATTATTATTAGATAAATGATGTAATTAAAATATCCTTATATGGCAGAAAAAAGTTAAATCTGTAATTCTGCCATGAATAACAATTATTTTTTAAGTTAAATTGTATAAATCACGCGTAATTTTCTCAGAAATTTTGTTAGAATTGGTACAGCTTGGCAAAACATGCGATTCTATCCATTTTTTCTTTTGCAAAACTCAATAAATGTGGTTTTTAAATCCTATGCATTTTGAAATGATTCAAATCGTTCTATTTTCCTTTTGTATCTGATAATATTTTAAACCAAAATCATTTTTTTACAAGAAACTCAATTTGGTGTATTCGCTAAACGCGTAGGAGATACTTTACATGTCTCTCTTTCTTGCTCATTCATACTCTGGAGCTATTAGATTTGCGTTAAAATTGATTTATTGTTTCACTAAATAACTTGGCGTGAAATTACAAAATCTTTATTCATAGTTTAATCAATTAAAGGAACAGCAAACATCTAAATAATGTTACTCACCATTGTGAGCAAGAGTTCTGGAAGCAACAATATGAAGACGCAATTAGAGGTGAGATTAACCTTGCTTCATTAGGGCTAATGGATTCGTAGAATAATTTTGAGCGGGTTTTTTTTCCTGCATGAAAAAAAATGAGTTCTGCTGTACCAACTGCTGCATCAATTAAACCTCACTGCAAATGGTAATTTGAGACCATGAGCTTTGTATTCATGAGGCAGATTTTTCTTATTTGCTTTCTTTTGTGGCATGCATCATGAATAGAGTGATGGGAGGGCAAATTGATCATTGTTTTGTATGTATTATCATCAATATTCTTTGACTTCTAATGATGTGGTTTAACCACAAATGCTGTTTCATATCTTCCCTCGGTTTTCTTGTTTATTTGTACATTTAAATGTCACTCTAAAATGTGGTAAAAAATTATTGTCCTTAGGAATTAGGCAATGAAACAATCGTGAGTGGTAAAAAAAAGATATCCAAAGTTATCAAATTATTATTTCTACTGGTGATGGATTACTTCTAACCTCTTGACACAAAAATTTATTAAACCACACGATTAAAAGACACATCTTGTTTCATCTAGTTTCATCATTAAGACAATCCATATAAGAACAAAAAAGTTACTTTGAGACAGTTAAACTTGTTGAAATGAATATTATTTTTTAAAAATTCACTTTGAAATACCATAAAAATCTACATTGGCTACTATTGGCCGGTACCACACTTTCTGTGTGATGATGAACGTAAACAATGTTCTTTTAATTAATTCTTAAAATATTGCCGGCCCCTGACGACGCTTGACTGCTTACACCTAAAGCCATTAAAGTATTGATTATATCTTTAAAGAATATATGAATTATTTTGGATAGTATCTCTCGATTTTGAGTCATAGTCAGATAACTAGAGGGATACCTGAGCTAGCACCCACCTCCTCCAGGTTATGCACCACATTAGCAGCAGGGCGTTTCACCTATACTGTCAGATTTGGTTCACAGCAGGTCCATATACGTGTTGGTTCTTTAGTGGAATCAGGTTTCGAATCCGGAGTTTTGTGATCCCAAAGCTGAGACTTCGCCACTAGGACACCACGGTAACTAAGTGAACATGCTCAAATAATTTCTAACATAATTTCTTTTTGTTCTGTTGGGATAAACAAGCTTATTGTATTCATTTCAGTCGATTGATTTTGTTGAAAATTGTAACATCTGCACCGACAGAACTTTCTTCAAATTTCTACTGAAAATTGTAACATTGGTACCGACAAACCTTTCTTCAAATTTCTACTGAAAATTGTAACATCTGTACCGACAATCCTTTCTTCAAATTTCTACTGAAAATTGTAACATCTGTACCGGCAATCCTTTCTTCAAATTTCTACTGAAAATTGTAACATCGGTACCGACAGAACTTTCTTCAAATTTCTACTGAAAATTGTAATATCTGTACCGACAAATCTTTTCTTCAAATTGGTAAATATATTGCACCAAATGATACAATTTCTCTCCCTCTACAATTTTTCCTTCTATTCAACAATTATACATTTATTTCCATAGATCACTAAACGCAATTAAATTTGTCACAATAACTTAATGCATTACGATATGATGAGGTCATTATTATTACATCGAAAAGGAATTGAAAATGAAATAAAAAATCTGAAAGCTGAGGGCTTCAGTGCAGTATTATTGATATTACCTTAAAAAATAAGAAAATGTTTGTTACAGCTATGTATTATATTGCCTTGAGCACCAGTGAAGCATTTGCCTTTTTCAAAAACATCATAAAAACTCATTCCAACCGCTTTAGCAACAGAGTGTCTTATTTGGAAGATTTAAATGGCTTTTAATGAAGTAACGAGGGATTAATTACGTGAGTCGGTTATAATGAGCCCTGAATCATAAACAAATAAATGAGATGCTGGCTTGTTATTAACTTAATGAAGTGAGCATGGAATTTTCGGCCTTCTTTGGCTTGTTACTTCGGATGATGAATATATTTGAATCTCTCTATTTTTTTTCCTTCCATAGAATCAAAAAGAATTCGAGAATGGAAAAAAAATCAAAGGAAATAAGATACGAACTGTCAAATCCAGATTCGCATTATAATAATAATTATTCATCCAAGTTCATTGTGTTAAAAGCCAACATATTCATTTGGAGCGAAAACTTCACTGAATAGTTATGGTACTTGTAATTGAAAATCAATAAATGAATAAATATTTTTGCGAATTCGGCTTGAGCGAACAAAGAAACTTCTTGCTTTTCATTTTTTCCCTCTTTTTCGAAAAAATATAATAAGCATATTAGTCTAGTAAAAAAAGTTGATCTCATATTCAAAGATTGATTTATATCCGAATCGATTTTTTTATATTTAATGCTTTATTCAAAATTTTAAAATGATGACATATGAAAGTAAAAATGTTAAAAATTCATTATTTTAAGAATGTTTCAAATATTTTACTAGGTTCTTTAAAATGATCAAATTCTTATATTTTACCATGGAATTGCCATCAATATTAAATACCATGGACACTATTTTTAAATCAAAATATACTATGGTAATATCAACTGCAAACAGATTATTTTCTTTAATTTTAGATGTTTACAATAATCATCAAGAGAAAAAATGATATATTACAGTAAATCCGCTGTAGACTTGGGATTGGTTTACTCTAAACCTTTAGCATATAAATTTCACCTTTTAAATAGATGGGACATTTATTATTAAGTTAATCCGTATAAGAGCATTCATAAATGATTAAACATGTTCAGATGATTTGTTTATTAAATTAATTGCTAACTTAACTCAATTACAGATTTATATTTTAATTTTTAAATTCGATTAACGAATGAAGTACTTTCTTGTATGCGAAGCGGTTGAATTCGATGATGTGGAACACCCTTCTGCTGATGTGGGAATGGAATCAGATGCCGAGTCAGCATTCATTTTCATCTATCATATACTGTACAAAACTGATGTTATTCCCGAAATGTCTGTCCTGTAGGTTCAAAAGGGGACATTAACATAAATAAATTTATTTCTTTTCATGATTATCTGTAAAATTATTCCAAAATTATATTCTGTGAAAATTCTTTATTAATAAAAACGTCGATAATCTCAGTATTGTAGGATGAAATTAAAGTATCCTGCAGCATTCTTTATGCTTCAATATATACCACAGAGGAAGACCTCAAATATGGGAATGAGAAGTTGCCATATAATTAAATAAGTTCTAGGTTCCGAAATAATGTATAGTCGAGTTGGTAGAACTTCTCTTAAGTAAGGTGTGGATGCATGGGCAGAACCCTAATAGTGTCTGTTTTGCATTCTTTATATTAGCCATACTAATTGTTGCGGCATTCTAATTAATCAGATTATTCATAAAATTTTGCAAGTCTGGAGTTGTGATTATACTTCAGTATTTATGGATGAAACTTGATCATATAACAGAATATGGTCTAAAGTTATTGCGCAAAATCAGTTTCTTGGCTTAAATATCTTATGAAATTAGGTAAAAATATACATAATACCATTATGCACACAAAGATATGAATTTTTAAACACATTTCATAGCTCGCAGTGCAAAACGCCGCACGGCAAAATTCAATTCGGTTTAATTTTTCGGTTCGGTTTCACTAGTTGGGTTTGTTTGTTTGTTCTCTCGTGTCGCCAAAGGAGGCCAAGTCGCCAATACCACCATGCATTCCGGCATTGGTGACTTTGTATCTATTTTACGGGTAGTGAATTTCAACCAAATAGAATTTCGATGAACGACACTTTACACTGTGATAAATGATGCATTTTTGTTTAAAGAAAAAACTCTTCGAGAGTATTTTGTCTTCAATTTTCTCGTACGCTATATAATTTAGTATCATATTTTCTGTTATCTTTCTATCTATTCATCATCTTCTGAATTTATAGAAGGTGGGGTAATGTAAAAAAGTAGGAGGCAAACCCTCGAAGGATATGACTGTTCGCAAGCGCGAGGCACCTCCTGATTTTTGCTTGAAGTGACGCAATTTGATGACTTTTATGCTTCGAGATATATTGGCTTCGAGATATAATGGCTAGAACTAGGACAGCTTTCTTACTTTGGATTGGATCCAAATTTTGACTCAGGTCTGGAATTTTGACCATAAAGTCACCATATCAAATTTTATTTATCGAAGTCTTTGCTTTTTCCAGTTATTATATTGTCACGTAGATACTCTAGTACAGAACTCAATGACACACACACAAGAGGTAGAGCTAAACCAATTTATTAACTGAACTCAGAACTGAGAATATAGTAACTGACAAATCTTCTGCTTTTATACAAGCATAGAAAGTTCCAGAATACTCTTCTGGAGACAGTAAGAAAAGTCCAGAACACTTGTCTGGTAAACTAAAGAAATGTCCAGTATCTTCTGGAACATGAAATAAGGAAAACATAAAATCAAGGAATTAAGTATTTACATATACTATTAATCGCATTGTCTCCAGCGGGATTTGAACCCTAGGTCTCTTGATCATGAGACCAGTGCCATGACCATTCGGCCATGGAGATTCGACTGTGTTTCTTCAATGCGGCAATATTCACATACTCGCGAATATTCCAACTAAGAAATAGTTCCTCTTTTACAGAATTGCAATTTCAACAATTCTAAAGATAAATCTATGTACCAAATTTCATTTATAAAACTGCATTTTTTAATCCTTATATTCACATGCAAATAGACAGACTTCTCTTCAATGGGTTTCGTCCAAATTCTGATAAAAATCTAATAATTTAGATCCGAGATTACATCCCAAATTTCATCACTCTAGCTCAGCTAGCTTAAGCTGTCGTGTTCAGAGATAGACAGACACCAAAATTAAGAAGAAATGAAGCGTGAAAATCTTGAAGATACATTTTTTGATGATTACAATACTTCATTTTTGCATATTCCGTTTAATAGAAAGTGAGAATTATCTATTTAATTTACCCATCATAAAATCTTCATCAAGACCCTCATTTCTTTGTAATATATTTCCTCATAATGGTTGGGAACAAAATTTAAATACAGAACTCTAATCCCGTGGTTTGGTATTCTATAAGTATATAAACTATTTACGAATTTCGTTTTTATTCATATAAATGAATACTTTTCTCCCCCATCGACCTCTTTCTGTTTCTCCTACTCAAACTTCCAATTAAATCTAGAATTTGAATATAAAGAATAATGACTGTGGTATTTCAATGCGATCATTGCGACTGTGGTTAGGAAATCATTTCATCTTTAACATTACGTAAGGGAGATAATACCGAGTGTCGTACATGAATCTGAAGCAAATTACTGTATCTATCGACCACGAAATGACACAATATGATGCGCATGATATGTAATAAAGGAACAGGGTGAATCGCATTATTAAAGCTTTCTTAAAATATGGCTATTTGATTTGCTAAAGGGGCCCAATCAATATTGACTCGAGATATAATGATATATATATCTCGAGAGACAAGGAAGCGCGATACATCGAAATGATTAGACTCTTGCCATCTTCACTGAATTACATCTAAGATTACTATTTGAATTTGGGTATTTGTGCAATTATTGCAATATTCTCTATCGTATATAATCCGATGATGGAATTTCAAAAGTTTTTTGTCATTTATCGTGGTGACTAAGGAATTGCAGCATCCTCAACTTTTTACTTTTTTTCTTATCCATATATAATGTAATCGTCAAAAAATTCCAACTCGTGATTTCGATGAATCTCCACGTTTCAAACCTTCCTGCGTTTGAAAAAAAAAAAAAAAACATTTTTGGTAATATGTATGTCTCTTTGTCTGCCTGTGCACATGATAACTCAAAACCATTTTGAGCTAGACGCTTGAAATTTGGTATATGGAATTACAGCATCATTTATAGATTTCTGTCAAAATTTGAACGAAATCCGTTCTCAAAAAGTCTGTCTGGCTGTTCGAGTACAAATTATCGCAATAACTACAAAACGCAGAGTTGAGCTTGGTAGATAAAAGATTAAATATTTTAAAATATAGATGCTTATTAAATTTTAAATCAAATCTCTCAAGCAGTTGACTGTCTGACGATATATACTTTCGCATAGTTCAATAACTCATAAAGGCAATGACTTAAATCAATGAAATTCGATATGTTATCTTATGACTATAATTGTAATTCTGTGTAAAATTTTGGTATCAATTGGCTGGCAAAAAGGCGTCCAGAGTACATACTTTCGCGATAGATTCAGCAAAAATGCTAGATTCATGGCGAATAACTATATTTCGTATCTATTGTTCACCAATGCCTAGCAAGCTATTCTCGGTCTTATCCAAGGTCTACAATTTTGAGAGGCGAACATGAGGGAAAGATCCGAGGAGACCATTCCCCCTGGTTTATCTTTGTAAATATGGTCATTACTTTATTTCAGTTTGTGTGTTATAATTAAACCCATCGGATAACGTACGTACTTCTTCTTTTAAATTTTAGTTTTGCAGAAAAACTCATGGTAAAACAGTACACATCTCTTTGTAAATAAAGAACCCAGTACTGTAACATTTCATAGACAGTATTGTACAGTACTGTCCATGAAATTAATACGATTTTTTTCCACTGCGCAAACTCAGAAACAAACATTCATTTCCATCAAGTGGCCTGTGAATGGAAGAATGTGCGGTACATATAACGATACCACAAATGTTAGAATCCATTTTAACACATTTATTCACAACAGAAACATTTTTCACTGCTCAAAATTTAAAAATAAATACAGCAAATATGAAGGATAGTTAATGGTGAATAGAAATTTGAGAACCTGTTGAAAAAAGATTTATAAATCAATATGAAAATGGCATTCCTATTATATACGTATTTTAAATATTACAATTGCATGTTCAACAACAATTGTACGAATTCTTATAAATGAAAATAGACTGTAGGAAACAAATTAAGAGAAGTTTATTTTGAAATTTAATATTAAATCAAAAATTAGTAGCTGCTTCATTTAATATTCTTTTTCCAAACTTACATACGTCAAGTCAAAAAAATTTTTTTTTATCACTGATTATTAAATAATTCAAAATTTAATTTCTAGTATGTCAAAACACTCCCAAAGCTACAATGTTTATGCTGTCGCTGATTTTATGACTTTTATTTTGTTGGTGGTCAGATTACAATGCAGTGTAATAAAATAAATCTCGATATGTATTAAAAAGCAATATGAAAAAAATTTTGTTGTGTATCCTAACTGAAAAACTCCTGTAATGTTTCAAAAACGGGTCATTAATCCAATTAAATCATACTAAACAATTTCACCTGAAAAGCAATACATTAATAAAATATGTTCCTGCTAAGCATGAACAATCTGAAAATAGTATTGAATAAGTTCATAACAGTTTACATTATAACCTTGAATCATGATTAAAATGTTATAAAGTGGTCAGATCTAGTAATATTCTACATGCTGCTTCTGGCCGCAAATGCAGCCAAATGTCCTAGATTAGGTATAATTGTCTTATTAAATGTAATTACAGAGATACAAGGTGTTCCAGAATCCTAGAGATCTCTATCTCTGTGATTGCGTTTACGAAGACTAGACATTTAATAGCGGCAACCATAGCCAGCTAATGCAGCATAGGTACCAGCTTAACACGTATGCAGTTCATCTGTGTTAGTTACCAGTGAGTTACCAACTTGTTACATGAGGTATTGAAGGCGTGGAATACCTGGAGCAGTATTGGTTTCAGTTGATAGTTCTGGTGAATAGTTTAAAAAATATGTCGATCAGATAGTTAAAGAATGCTATGAAGTGATTTTTACTTCTTTGGAATCAGAATCTTCCAATAAATTCAGGGTAGGAAACTTCTATTCTCAGCAAAAATAATAATAATAATAATCAGCCACTTGTTGCTACCGAACTCTTCCTAAATTTTTTAAAGCGATAGACCGCATGATCCGAACCATCAACAGAAACTGATACTGCTACAGGTGCTTACAATTATTCGTCATCTCATACGCATTATAATAATATAGTGATTACATTGAAGTACTTCAGATGTTTTAATTTAGTTCGTATGCTGTATGAATAATTCCTGGTATTTGATATGGAAAGCATTTTATTAGAATTTTACTTATTATTTGATGAAAAATATAAATCTAATGAAATAACTCTTTTATAAATGATTGCTCATGTAAATTGAATAATATATGCAATATGGAATCAAAGTTCTAGTGAAAATCCTATTTTGGATTTAATATTCAAATAAAACAATTTCTTTTTATCTTGATTTCAACTCTGATGAAAGCATTCAGTTGAAGAATTTCAACAATAAGAATGGAATAATAAAACTATTTTGTATTTAATAACAAAAATATTGTTACTAATTGTGAATGAAATAAAATTTTAAGAAAATTATTAAATTTAGAGAAACGGAATTGGATAAATTAAACTGTTATCATTAAAAAGTTGATTTTTTTTAAGTTCTGAGTTCCTGTAAAAAATTATTTTGCAAGGTAATATTTTCTGAAGATATAATTGAAAAACACCATGAACTTTCTTAGTTAAAAATGCATTTTTCAGAGTGCAAAAATTAATATATCTTCTTGTTTTGAAGAGCAAATGAGCCAAGTTTCTATAAATCGGACAAAAACTGCTGATTTGTATAAAAAGCAAGCATGCAAATATCCATCTTTATGAATAGTTACCAAATTACGAGTTAAAATCTCCAATCCTTAAAATCACAAAATTGATTTTTTTTTCTCGATTCTTAACTGCATTTGCAACCCCATGCTTTATTCAAAGTATTGTTAGAGCGGAAATATTCTCCCATCCTGAACATTTGGGCCATTAATTTCGGGATACTGTACAATTTTTTATTACATATCCTGTTTTATGAGTATTTGGAATTTTTTTTATAACTGTGTATCATTTTTAAACATTTCTATTTAATTTGACTTTTTGCATGTTTGTAAAAATGAAACAATGCCAATTTTTCGATTTAAACCCGTTTTTAGCTTACCTGCTGATGTGCTAGATTCTTCCTATAAGAAGATCTGCTCTTACGAATTCTTGATAACAAATAAAATATTTTTGTGTTTTAACTATCAATGAACTGATAAATTGAACTAAATTTTGATTCAGTACCCGTGGTGTCATCTTTTAATGAATTTGTGAAAAGTGATTTCAAGATTCTGTAATATTCATGATAATGAATTATAAATTAAAGACTAAACAATAAAAAATAATTATTATTTTTTCTATTCACTTTTTCATATATTAATTTAACCCTTTCGACCCAAGTAGGCATATACATCCCGAAGATCAGATCTCTTCCTCCAAGGGGAAACTACTCCCTACTTTTACATGGATTATCACAAAAAGGGTCATTTTTACATGGAATTTAAAATTTTAATCATACAAAAATCGAATCGAAAGGGTTAAATAATTTCATTCAATTTATTAAAGAATCTGAAACTTCTATGCCATGTAACTGTATTTATCGCAATTTTATTCTTAACAAGGATGTAAACATTGAGCATTCCTCTTCCATTTTACAGTGGTCCCCGCTCTGAGGTTGGCCAAGCTCGATGTTTCGTCTGCAGTGATCCGAGGAGAACCTGCGTGGCTGAACTGCAGCTACACTTTAGAAGGCGATGAGCTGTACTCGGTCAAATGGTACAAAAACAATGTGGAATTCTACAGATTCTTGCCGACAGACCGACCACCAGGACAGAAGTACGATCTGCAAGGAGTCTACGTAGATGTAAGTAGATTATTTTATAATTTTACAATAATAAATTTTTGAAAAAAGTTTAAAACTTTATTATATTCTTTTCAAAATATCTTTATTTGTTGCATCATTGATGATTTATATAATAAAAAAGCATGCAGAAATAAAATTTTACAACACGTGATTCGTTAATATTCGTCCTTAAAAATATTTTCAGAATTCACAACAAATAACTAAAGGAAGAGGTTCCCCAAAAACTTTCTCGCATACTCTCTAGTAAACGTGTTATTCCAGAAAACGCACTGCATAGGTTTATAATAGTGGCGAAAAATTTTAATCTTGGCCCTGAATTTAGCATTTTTACTGAATCTATCATGTGATTCTTGGCGAATGTTGGAGCAATTAATTCCTTGCATTCAGGTAATAGTATCCGAAAAATTTGTGTTTTAGAGGATTTTCAACAACGGATTGAAACAACATTTTGATATACAACTGAAATTGTAGTCACAAAATCCCATACCAAATTTGATATATTTAAGTCATTGCCTTTTTGAATTATCTTAATTGTATATTTCTGAAAGTGCAGACATCAACAAATCAATTTGATTTGGCTGAAATTTTGACAAATGTTTAAACTAGCTGTTAAACATGTGTACCGAATTTTATTTATCTCTCTCTATTCTTTTTGTAGTCATCTTGTTAACTAATATTCTAACAACCGGAGATACAAACTTCCTCTAAATAAATTTTCAAATTTGATAGAACTGTGCAAATTTTTGCGTCAGTTCATATATCAAATTTCATCCGTCTAGCTCAAACTTTTTTTAATTATTTTTGTCATAGACAGACAGATGAACCAACAGACATTTTCCAGAAATATTTTTTATACGAAAATACGAACAAAAAACAATTACGAGTAACTAATAGTAGATTCAAACAACGAACAATGCGAAGTAAGTTGCGAAGGGGGGTAGTAATTAACAGAATGAATCAGATTCCTGCAAAAGTCCATTGTAAATCAATGATCTGTCAACGAGTAATTTGCTTAAATATCTATTATCCTTCAACGGATTGTATTCATAAACCGATTTAATTTCATCGTTGAATATATAGATGTGAATATATAAAATAAAACATATAAATGAACGTAATACACGCTGAATATATAATGCTAAATTCTTTTAAAATTGTAAGAACAGGAATTTAAAATACATTCAAACCATTACAAAAAGAAACTTTTACTTCTTACTTTATTTTAATCTTTACTGAATTCTTTTTATATGAGTAGCTAATAAGACGGAAGATTAAAAAAAAAGAACAGAATGCAAAGATTGGAATTCTAAATACTTAAAAAAACTGAAATGCACTCAAGAAGGATTTAATAGTTTATTGCATTGTATTCAATATTTCAACAACATAAATAAGCATATTAAATATTTTTTTCAGAAAAATGTTTTCAAATGCAATTCAGTTTCTCATCATAACTTAGAACACTTACCTTACTTTTGTTCTTTCTATTGATTATTTTGACCTGAGGTGCATAACGCTTAACATTTTGTTTTTATTTTTCTACTTATTAAAAAAAATCTGATTATGGATTTTGTTAATTAAAAGAAAGATTTTAATTTCGGAAATAAGTTCTGAGATTTTAAACTATTCCTTGTTTTAAGCTGCTGAATATTTTTTTTGTTCGAATCATTATTCATTCCCTCTTCAACTAGAAGAGAAAAAAAAGTGTTCTCTTAAAACTTATGTTTGGGCTTTTTATCTTTCATTTTGCTTTTTTTTATCTATTTTTTTTTCTTTTGTCTTTTAGTACTTTTCTTCAATATTCCGATAAAATATTTTAAGTGAATTTATTTCTTCTTCATATTTGATCGTTTCCATTTATCTCAATTTGTTTAGCAATATATTATTTAAATCTTTTTAAATGTGAAAGTTTTTTTACTGCTCCATTGGATATCTCAGTAGTCAATATTTTTTTTTTAAGTTACCCCTAATGAATTTTTAATATTTTTACGACTTAAATGTGGATTGATATATATACAGATATATAAAAAAAATATTTTATCAAGAAATGAATCGTAATTAATCAAATATTGAGATTTTTTCCAGCACTCTTAAAAATGATATAACTACACAAATTTGCAGTATTTGGGGGGGGGGACATTGAAAAAAAACTCAATGTATAAAGAAAAAGGATCTTTAAAGCTATTGTTAAAGAAATATCAAGGTATAAAAAGTTTAGTTTTCTTTTTCTTACAAAATTAAAATAATTTCCTCAAACATAATTAATGACACGTCTTATTTTATTTTTCTATGTAAAATATTTGCAAAAATTAATTTTTACTTTATGGTGACCTAAAACTTAACATTTAGTTCCACATTTTGGAATAGTAGTTAATGACTTTCAAAATGGAACATTGGTATGTCATTAGTAGTAGAATAGTAGAATTTTCTACTCCCCGGGAATTACATATGTTTAATTTGAAACTGTTATTTTTTTTAATTTAAACAATTTGCAGCTGAATTGGTGTTTAATTTAACTTTTTAAGTGAGGTAAAGATAAGAAAAAATTTACGTAAAATAAAAGATATATTCTTTAATATTATGCCGTCCACACATCTAATCGGCATTCTTTTGCCTGGTGCCAGTAGGGATGATCATTTTAGTTACCATTAGATTAGACAGAACACAAATATGGCTTCGATGGTCCAGCATTTGCCCGATGGATACACCGCCGAACGACATAATGTTAATACATCACATTTAAATTTTTAGTGATTTAATCATTTGGATAGTACAGGAGCACCATTTCACTTCTTATCCATAAGCTTTTATTAGTACAACAGTTATAATTTTATGTCTCTTCAAATTATTATTAACGTAAAATAAAAGATTTGTTCATTGGCACTATGCCTTACTCACATCTAATGGACATTCTTTTATTTGTTGCCGATTAGGGCGGCCAAACATAAGAATCTCAATGAAGGGATTTTTTTTCCCCGAAAAGGGCCGAATCTGGCAGTAATACGTATTAACACCCGGTGATGGCCTGACAGTAAAGTTTCAGCTTTGGAGCTAGAATTACGGTGTGGAAGCCATCCTTTAGCATAGCACCCAAAACAGCCAAAACTTGGGTGTATCTAACCACGGAGACGAAGAATGTGGGTGTATCCAATTAGTATTTTATCTTAATTTTAGCACTGGCAAAAGCATGCGATTGATTGTTTTAATGGAATAGAGAAATTAGTGTGTCTATCATATCAATAAAAACATTGTTACAGATTGCGCATGAAACTAAATTTAAAATTTTTATTAAAATTAGAGAAAAAAAGTTATAAGCAAATGAAATTAGTATCCTTAAAAAGTTAGTTTCCTTGATTTAAAATAATGTAAAATATATTTTTGTGCTATAACATTATCTGTAAATATAGCTGCAAAAAACACTAAAAACTAATTAATTTTTTAAATTTATATTTGAATAAACCTTTGGATTTTGAAGCGTGTATTTCAGGTATTTAAGATATTAATTCCTCACACAAATTCGAATTTTAGCTACTATTATCGCATGCCAGGAATAATCGCCAAATAATTTGCCAATTATGACACGATAAATTCAATAAAAATGCTAAATTCACGCCAAAAAATATTTCCTAACTATTGTACGCCAATGCCATATAAGGCTTTCTGTGGCATTAGAGAGTGGTTTATAGAGAGTATGCGAGAAAGTTTTGGTAGGCCACTCCTGATAGTTTTTCTGTTACTCTGTTAAATAGTCACCAGGATGTGACTACGATGGGGTTCTCGGTGGAGATCTCTTGGGTGGTTTGTCGTTTCTTTCTCTCCCTCCCCTACTTTTCCTTCCTGTTTGTGCCTATCCAATTGGTTAGCAACTCAGCATTTTAGGTACCGGAGGCGCAGGGTGCGATTATGTTATATTTTGAAGAACACTTCTGACAAATTTCCTGAGGTAAAGGCAAAAATTGCAGATTTGTATTTAAAAAAAAATGTCATTTAACCAAACTTTCTTCTTTATATATCTACATTTATTAAGTATTCTAAACCTTTTCTTTTTGTATTGCAGCTGGAGCAATCTTTCGAAGGATATGTGTACCTCAAGCGGACGGATCTCAATACAGAAGGGGTGTACCGCTGTGAGGTGTCCGCCGAAGCTCCCTCCTTCCAGACTGTCAGAGAAGAGAAAGAAGTGAGGGTGTACGGTGAGTACACAACCCGGGTTACTACTTCAACTACCCTTTCACGAACTCTGATGAGTCGGATGTGTGGCTTTGTTTACAGATCAGACATGGAAATCATGAGTCATGCCTGTGGTTTCCTTTTAAATGATGAAGTTTATGAGTTTGCATTGGGCGTCACTGTTTGGGTGGAACATCAAAATGGGGTCTTAATTAGTGAAGCACTGCTTTATTTTTTTAATGTAATTTTGGATTATTTTTTTCCGAAAGTTTAAGTTTTTTTAGGCCATTGTTCAGACTGTGGGCAATCTATTTAATAGCTTTATTAATAAAATATTTTTCTTTTTAAAAAAAAACAGTTAAAAATAGAAAATCCACTTTCCTCAGGCCCGCCAAAAAGAGAAAAAATGCATGTGATTTTTTTTTCAGATATTACCATTTTTTTTTATTAAAATCGTGTACACCTGTGAATTTGTTGATCGCTTTATTAACCCTTTTTTATGCTAATTTGATGTAATGTTTAAAAATCAATTCGAACTTTTTTAAATTGAAAGGAATTATTATTACATGCTGCAACAGTAACAAATGCATTACCTCGCGAAAATCACGTGATGTTGCTGAAAAGCAATTTTTTCCAACCTCTTAAATATTTTAGTACTAAAAATATGTATGAGAATTAAAGTTCAGCATAAAGATACAAAATTATTCATTATTGCAGGAAGAATCATTATCATCACTACGAAGTATATTATTCTTCCAAATAGTTTAATATCATTTTGAATAATTTTATTTAATTGGAGATATTTCATTTGAACTCAGGATAGTTTCATTTTTATATAACATAAACTGACAATACGATTCAATCACACGAACTTGGCTCCATTCATTCCATTCTAACGCATGACACTAGGACTCGATTCCATCCAAAGCAATACAAACATTGTGCCATAATTCTTGCTATATATATATATATATATTTAAAAGAAAGCGCATGTGTTACTTCATAAAATGAATAATCTACTCTCTGAAAATTGCGGTTTTAATCTATCTGGTGAAATTATAAACACATATTACGAATGAATGAATGAATATTAACCCCTTCGCATACACTGATGAGTCCGAATCGCACATTGAATTATCGAATTTTTAATTTTAAAACACAATTAAGTGGAAGTACAAAGAAATTTATAATGTCAAAATCATGTAAAAACGCTTTAATTTCTCAGAAACGTTTATATTATTATAGAAATTGAAATGTTAATAAATATCTCAAATAGGCTTTCATCTAAATAGGAAATTAAGTAAATTCATTAGTCAAGAGATAAGCTCTATGTCGCTGGAAAATGATGGAATAAATTTAATATGATATATTCATTTAGCAAATGGGATGAAATAAATTCGATGAAATCACATTCATTTGATAAACGGGTTGTAAAAAATATAGCGAGAAAACATCCGCATAATAAACGAGTTGGAACAAATTCAGTGAGATAACATTCGCATGCCAAAGGGGATGAAATAAACTTAGCGAGATCACACTCACATTTCAAAGGGGATGAAATAAATTCTGGGAGATTACTTTCACATGTCAGTAAAAAAAAATGATAAGATCACATTTGCATGACAGATGAGTTGAAACAAATTCAGTGAGATTACATTCGCATGACAAATGGGATAAAACATATTTAGTGAGATCACATTGACATTACAAATGGAATGTGTGAATGGGATGAAATAAGTTCAGGGAGATAACATTCGTACGCCAAATGAGATAAACAAATTTAGTGGGATTACATTTGCATGACAAATTGGATTAAATTAATTCAGAGAAATTACATTCGCATGACAAACGGGATGAAATAAATTCAGGTAGATCCCATTCACATGTCGGCAGGAAATGAATTTGATACTATCTAATTTGCATGAAAACGTGAAAAGTTTTATGAAATTACATTCACATAACAAACGTGATGAGGTAAATTTAGTGAAATCGCATTCGCATGACAAACGCATGAAATAAATTCATTGAGGTCACTTTCACATGTTGGTAAAAAAATAAATTTGATAAAGTCTCATTTGTATGACAAGCGTGGAGAAATAAATTTAATGAAATTACATTCACATAACAAACGTGATGAAACAAATTTAGTGAGATCACATTTACTTGACAAATGGGATGAAATAAATTCAGAGAGATCACAGTTAAATGTTGGTAAAAGAAATTGATAAGATCACATTTGCATGACAAGCGTGATGAAATAAATTTAATGAAATTACAATCACTTAACAAACGTGATGAAACAAATTTAGTGAGATCACATTTACTTGATAAATGGGATGAAATAAATTCAGAGAGATCACAGTTAAATGTTGGTAAAAGAAATTGATAAGATCTCATTTGCATGACAAGCGTGATGAAATAAATTTAATGAAATTACATTCACTTAACAAACGTGATGAAACAAATTTAGTGAGATCACATTCACGTGAAAAATACGATGAAATAAATTCAGGGAGATTACATTCACAATACAGATGTTATGAAATTCATTTTCTTCGAGTCACAATCGCGTGACAAACGTGTAACAAATTTGCTTGATCATATGATTAACGGAACTGCAGGCCGTCATCAAAAATCAAAGAATCTAGATTGATACAGCGCATTTGACGTATATCACGTGAAAAATGTTGGATTTAGAGAAAACTTAGGCAAGTTCCTTTTGATATACCACTCGATATTGGCTATGTCTATGAATTTATCCCTATTTTAATGTTAATGTGACTAGAATTTCGTAATGAGTCAAGCAAAGTAGGTGAAATGCTATTTGTATTTTCACAAAATATAAATTTGGATCTCAGTTTCCAAAGTTAAGATTTTTGTCTTAAATGTTTGTTATTAAATTCCTAAGTTTCTGCAGTTTCAAAACAAATTACTTTTTCTTAGCAATCCTCCATGCATCAATTTGAAGAAAAATATATACAAACCCATATTTGTTTTATATATTACATACAGAAACAAACGAAGAAGGGTTGTCATATTGAAACATTATGTAGTTAAATTTCTATAATAAAATTTGATACCATCATATTTCTTTCCCATTCTGTTTTATCAAGATATCTAGTGGGAATGCAGTTATGGAATTCTAACAATATATTTGGAAGCCGTGTATTCTAAAATGTATCGTCTCCGTTTTCCAGAAAAGGTAGCCGAATAAGATGAATTGTTCATAATCTCGGCAAGTAAACAACCAAACTCAGTCATGCGATCTATTACAGAGATCGATAGATGATGAAAATGCAAAACGTCACGGTATGCCTAGGACTTTGAATAAAAACGAATTTTGTTCCTGTTTTGGAATTGTTTGGAATCGAAAGAAATTGCATCCTAAAGTAATTCAAAAATATTGTTTTCATGAAGTGCATTTCAGGAATACAGTGTGCAAATTCTTTTTCAGAAATGAGGTAGTTTAGATGAATATCTGGGTATTGTTATCAAATTGAAATACAGCATCGTAGAGTTATTGGATGTTTCACCTAATTCTTATTATTGTTTGTATTGGCATGATTATAAATATTATGGACTTTCTATGTTAACATATGACTTGAAATCCACTATTCTTCCTGTAACTGAATGGAATTTCAAAATTAAATTACGTCGATTTTCTTTAGAATAGTTAGATAAATACAGGTATGTTTCTAGAATTTGGTGTCATTTTGAGTAGTAATAAGAAAAATTGCTGTTAACTCCGATTTATACGCGTTGTTGTGTTTCATGGCAATTACGAACAGAACGATTCAATGGATACTCCACAAAATAACCAAAAAGACACAATAAAAACTTTTAACATGTAATATGAAGTAATGAAGAACTAGCTATCTTTTAATTTTAATATAGAATGACAATAAAGAAAAAGAATAACAATTAAGAAAGTAATTATGAATTTCTTTTTGAAAAGGGATTGCCCTCATATACCATTACTGAAGTCCACACAAAGAGGGAAATCGCTACTCGATACCACCTGGCCAGTAAAAGGAGCATCTGCGGCAGCATTGCTCTTGAAAAACTTGTGCTTACAATAATTACTACATATACAATTATGATTTAATAAGCAATGAGAATCTGTATTTATAATTTGTACGTTCAGAAAAAATTGGCCATTTGTTTATGTTTCTTAATATTTAGTTTCTATTTTAACTTCTTCGTTAGCAGCATGTTGGGGTTAGCAATCACAGATAATTGAGGGTTCATTGTATAATCGGGAATATCTTTAATCAAAATTTTGACTCCATTTCTTATAACTTTATTAATATTTTATTTTGAAGCAACATAAGAGCTATTTATGAAATAGCTCAAGTTTTCAAACGCTGTCAGATGACAAGGACGATGTCTAAATCTACCCTTCCCACTTCCCAGCATCTATGACAAAGTAATGTGGAAATATTTAATTTCTGATAGCATTATTTTATAAGCTATGGAATGAACAGGTATCTTAAAGAATTTAGTTTTTTTAATGGATATATATATAAGAAACTAATGTGCGTAGCCCAAAAATCGGACTTACTTCATATTGTCGAATTATGACGATCAAGAATAAACAAATTACAATATGAACGTTTCAAACTGCTTCAATGAAGTTTTTTTTACAGCTGCAGTTAATTAAATACTTCGCTAATTAATGAATCTGTAAAATATTATTAGAAACGTTCTGGATAGAGTTCACCAAAAACTATATTCACTCAGTGAACATAAGATATAAAAAAAATAGGAATCAAATAAAAATTTAATCTAACGCGAAAATATGCTTTACCATCACCACATTGGTAATAGCGGTGACTTACCTATGGAAATTGATAACCATCACTTTCATCTCAAAACTCTCGGAAGATTACTTTTTTGTAGATATTAATTTCATTTCTAAACAAAGTTTCTTTGTTTTTAGTAATATTTTAACTATAATACACACTCTGTATCAATTAGTTTTTAATGTTTTGGTATTCAAACTCATTCGTCGTAAAAAGACAATATATAAATATAATATTAATTTGCATGAATTATAATTTGTTTTTTTTATTTATTCAGTTAGATTCATACTTTTCGGTCTCATCAAATAACAATATGATTTTTTTTAAATATATGCATTCCGTATTAATATTTAAAAGTCTAAAAAGATAATTTCAGCAGACAAGGCAGGTCACCAAACACGGCTATTTAGGTCATCTTTACGGCGACCAGCCGTATGAATATGAATTTTTTCCCTGTTTAATAAATGGAAAAATATGGTTTGAATATATATTTTTTGTTTTTTATTATTTAATAAAATTGGCATACATATTTTGTTAAAGTAAATAGAAAATGATATTAAATAAATAAGGTTTAATAATTAGTCGAAAAAGTTAAACAATTGAAATTTTCATGCAAAACATGAAAAATTATCGTAGCAGATAGGGAAATAAAAAGTAGTTATTCCAGATACCAAAAGACTGTGCACCATTACGAGAAGCATTTCCAAATCTGAAGTGACCCGGGTCAGTCATTTATCATTCATACGTGAACAAGAATCGATTCTCTTGGTGATTTAAATGAATCTTGGGAGAAAAAGCTAAACAGAACTTAAATATTGTGAATAGAATTATGGAATGCAAATCCTCAAATCCATGATGATATGTGTGACTCTCCCCTCAAAAAAAGTTCCTTTTCTTTTGCGAGCGCAATATAAGGAATAAAATCTTTGCATAACGCGGTTTCCCCTTTAGAAACCTAGACTATGCAATAGAAACGCGGAAATGGGGAAATATTGTAAAGTGTGACGGGGGACGGATCTTCCAAAACTTTGGATGCAGTTTTGTTCCATCCTTTTTTTTTTCTTTCTACCCCTTTCGAGAAAACAATAGAAAAGTGCTACTTCGATTTGCTGAGATTGTATTTCCGAACGCCGCGGTTCTTTCCCAGTGCGGAAGATCGAGTCGTGGAAAAGAATGAAACTTTTATGTCGAAAAATGGCTGCCTTCTGAATATCCGAGGAAGCTTTCCCTAATACAAGCCACTCGATTGTTTTTTTCATGGATAAGATTTCAAATATTGAAACTTCTTGTTGTTGTTTGTGTGAAGGCATTGCACTTGGTGCTGGATTATAGAGGCTGTAGACACTGTTTGTCACTACGAGCCTCAGTTAAGGACAGCACACAGGTGAAGACCTTCTGCGATCTTAACTTAAATCTTTGATTATGAAACTAAAAACCAGGGTAGGTGGGATGCAGCAGTGGCCTGATGGTAAGGTCTGAGCTTCAGAATTGGAGGGTTACAGTTTCGAGACTTGATTCCACCGAATTACCTTCGTGTAAGTGGATCGGGGTACGTTAAACCCGTTGGGACCAAACGTCCTCCCGCTGGTGTGATGTGGAAGTTTGGAGAAAAGGAAATGACAGTTCAGGTGTCGTCCTCGTCAACTGACCGCGACTCAAAATTAAGACGTCCGGACCAAAATCGCCCTAGTGTTGCTTTGAAATGGGACGTTAATTTAATTAAAGTAAACTAAACTAACTTGGAATGGTCTCCCAAAACCGTTCACATGCAATAATAAACGTGTTTCCCCAGAGAACACCTTGCATGGCATTTGTGTACATTAATTAAAAAATGTTAACCTTTGGCCTGATTTTAGATTTTTTTATTAATCTATAGTATGATCTTTGGTTATGCTGATTATTTGGTTTGGTTGATTAATCCATGTTATGCGGTTAATAGTATCCGAAAGTCAAAATTGCGTTTCAGACACGTTTTTCCCAACCGATTGAAACAAAAATTCGTCACAGAACTACACATGTGGTCCTAAAACCTTACTTATGTTTTACGTCATACTTATGTTTTATTTTGTTTTATGTTTTATAAATGTTAACCTTTGGCATGAATTTAGTATGTTAACTGAATCTATCATGTGATCTGTGGCGATTAATCCCTAGCATACGGTTAAAAGTATCCGCAAATCGAATTTGCGTTTTAGACGCGTTTTCCCCAACTTATTGAAACAAAAATTTGTCAAAAAGCTACACTTGCAGTCACAAAATCTTGCTTATGTTTTATGTCACACTTATGTTTTATGTCAAATTAAAACTATATGCTTTATAATGCATTACTTTCTTCACATCATTGTAAAAACAATAGTAATAATTAAAAAATTGGTATTAATAAGTATGCATTAAAATGAAATAATAAGTATTGATCTTTGTTCAAATAATACATTGATAGAAATCTGTGCACGCCGGTCATCGGTGAGACCCACGGCATAGTAGGTCTTTAAATAAGTATGTCTATTTTACTCAGCATAAGAAAAAGTTTATTTTATGCATGGAATGTATATTTTTCCTTCATAAATTGATCCCCATTGGTCCATATAATTATGGCTAGCATAGCGTTTGATCTAACACTTTTTCTATGAAACAGCTTTCAACACTAATACTTTAATTATGGCTACATTGAACTTAGTTTGAAATATATTTCGAACTCCTGGAACAAAAACATTGAGCACGGAAACCTCAAATCCTGCGGATGTCTACGTTTTGCAGAATCAGTCACTTTCATACTGGTGTGATATAAAAACTTCTAGGGGAAAAATAGCAAAGTATTGGCGTCATCCGATCATGATTCAAAATTATGAAGTCTCATTTTAATAGTCCGTCGTTGGGATGATTATATATATATATATATATATATATAAAATTCTACAAATTCATAAACCCCAAAAAAATTGTTTACATAGATTCGGAAAGCAAAATCAATTTTTCTGACAAGAGAAAATTAAACTTCAAAGTAATTGAAACCCATGCATACAATTAGAGCTTGATTAGGCTGTTGTAAAATAATTTTCTTTGTCATTTTAATAAAAGCATACCTTATACAAAAAAATAAAGGGAAATGCTGAAAGAGAGAAAAAAAAAAGAATCCTTTGCATATATAATTTCTGTTGTTCTCGAAAATCTTATTAAAATATTCATTTAACAAAAACTGTTTTTGTCCATAAAAATTATTTCTTTTTGAATTAATTTCCCTACTTTCAATCTCATCCTATTACATCAAATATTTACTATATATTAATGGAGAAAAAGGGCCCATGGCTATATGTATCAAATTATGAATGTTGATCTTTGTAATGAAAAAAGGATGAATTTTGGTGAAATTTTTCACTACGATCAAATGCAAATTAATACTCTTTAACTTAATTTATAAGGCGAATTAATGTTTTTTTTCGCCACGACAAACAACTTTTCTCGTTCTATTAACATTTCTAATCAGGAATTTCTTTCCTTTATATCAAAGAGTATTCTACTTATTTTATTTTATGAATTAATTCATGTGCAAATTTATCACAGAAAATTGTTCCGAAATGTATATCCAATGTATTTTTAGGTATATGTATTAGCAAATTCCATTACCTTGTTTAAGTGGTTTGTTTATTTGAATTTCAATTTAATATTTTTTTCATTTTCTTCATTGCTGAAAAATATTTGTTCGCCTTCTATAAATATAGATCAAATAATGAAATGTACGTTGTTACTGTTCCCAGTAAGTTCGTAAATTAAATGGAAATTGATAAAATTCATTTGAATACTTTTGATAAGCAAACTGAAATATTTTTGATAAGCAAACAATGTTGATAAAGAATTCAGAAGAATCATACGGAAGTATTAGATATTAAATTACTAAGTTGCAGTCGCAACAAATATAATTATTTTTACGAAGACTTTGTTCACGGAATATAAATATATAATCTACATGTTACTTATTTTGTGCAGACTTCAAAGTAAATTCTGTCATAGTATAAAATTGCTATCAGTTGCGTGTTATTGGATTGAGTACTACAACTAGTTAACAGCAAATTGGTTTTGACGAGAAAAACAAAGGTTAACTATTTTCTTGATTTTGAAAGAATACGAGGATCTGAGAATCTTTTAATTTTAGACTAGTCCTTAATTTTTAGAAATTATATAAAGGTTGGTGTACATTTCAGACTTAAATATTGGAAATTATTGAGAAAGTATTAAGTACTGTATGCAAAAAGGTGTTGAAAAAATCTTTAGCATTCTATGCAAAAAAGTATTTAGTATTATCCTATGCAAGAAAGTATTGTGAAAATATTTAGTATTCTAGGCAAGAAAAGTATGGAGAATTTAGTATTCCGGACAAAAAAAAAGATTGAGAAAATATTTAGTATTCTACGCAAAAAGTATTGAGAAAGTATTTAGCATTCTATGCAAAAAAGTATTGAGAAAGTATTTAGTATTCTATGCAAAAAAAATATTGAGAAAATATTTAGCATTCTATGCAAAAAATAAGTATTGAGAAAGTATTTAGCATTCTATGCAAAGAAAAGTATTGAGAAAGTATTTAGCATTCTATATAAAAAAAAGGTATTGAGAAAGTTTTTAGTATTCTATGCAAAAAAGTATTGAGAAAGTATTTAGTATTCTATGCAAAAAAAGTATTGGCATTTTACAAGCAAAGTTAGTAAATCAGAATAAACATCTTTGAAAAAGTGGAATAGAAATCTGGAAATTAAATTTTCAGATTTCGCAAACTTCATATACTAGAAAAAAAAGAGTATTTTTCTCATTTTTCCAAAGATTTCTTAAAAATTCTACTTTAATTCTCTAACTATTCAAATATTTACGACTTTAATGCACGTTTACTCAAAAAAAAAGTCTATACAGAATTTAATAAATCTCGCTTTCTTTTAAAATATTTTATAACTCTAGCATAACAAAAGTAAGGTTCATTGAAATATGTTGACAGTTAGAACCAGAAATACCGTCATTGCTATTCGATTCACATTTAATACTGACTTGGCTGGATTTTATAGCCTTTCTGCTGAAAGCTACTGTTGACAAACATAGCGCTTTTTTGAAGGAAAAGAAAAACTTAAAAATAGTAAGGCATCCCATACTTTAAAAAAAGCTATCTCACACAGTCGATTTCAAGGAGGGGGTTGTCCAGTTCCGTATCGGATTTCATTAAGTTTCTTTCCTTTTCTGATATATAGTGCAGACTCATCAGTTTCATTTGGAACGGCAGAAGCTAGAAAGAGCGGGGTGGGGGGGAATAAAGACCACATCGCATTTCCTTCACATTGAAACCCATGCAATACTTAACACTGTTTGCCCGTTAGATGCGTGTTCAGTTTCCCTTTATATCTTTATTTTTTTAGAGAAAACTTATTTCTTTGAGGCAAAATATTGTATCGGATAAAAAATGCTGTATATTTCTTTTCAGCTGTAAAAGGCCACAAGAAAATTTTGTTGGTCAGCCAAACTTTGTCCACGTTTTCTCGCCAAAGACAAATAAATAGACGGTTACTTTGAAGCGTATTGGTCCCATCAAAGACCAATATAAAAAAGAGCATATATACGCTTTAGGCCGCCACACAAACCTTCCATCTATTTAGTTGCCGCTCGCCAAACCATCTTCAAAGACATCGAAAAGGTAAAGGCCAAAGCTCAGAGGGCCTCTGATATTTGATTGAATCGGTCCGAGGTTATTTCTTTTTATTTTATTTTGGCTTTTCGGAAAAGTACCCGGTGTTATTTTTGTTATATTTGGAGGGATACATAAGTTTACGATTTCTGTTCTTTTGTATTTGGTTTCACTAGAAGCCATTTTTTTTTTCTTTCTTTAATATTTCGTTGTTGGCGGTTTTTAATATTTTGTATCATTTCTACCACGAATATAGAAATTATTTTAATAAATTTTTTGAGTGTAAAATCATTAAAAATTTTAAATTCCGTAAACACAGAAACAAAAAAGGAATAATAAAATATCCCTAAAAAACCTATTCTTTTCATTGAAGTCGTGAGTTAATGAGCAATATTAATAAAATTTCGCGGGTTCATGTTACCTCTAATTATTTTACTATCGATCCTCTAGCTATTTTCACCAAGATATATTCAGGTTCGGCATTTATCTACATTTTGTGCATGATTTTAAAGAATGGCATTCGATTAGAATTCTTAGCACTCTATCTTAGCACTCTCGTTTTAAGTCTTATCCATTTTTCTTGAAAAAGAAAAGAACTCAGTTTATATATATATATATATATAATGCAAAGTTACGGTAACTTTCTAATAATAATGTCTGCAATTAAAGTATATTAAAATGTCCCTTATAATTTTAAACTATGAATTCACAAATGATTTAAAGCTTCAAATTTATAACTGAAATAAAGAAAAATAATTATAAATATCTAATTTATTGTAAATCACATTTTAAACTACTTAAAGCTTAAATTTATCTTCAAAATCATCCATAAAATATTAATGTGTTGGGTCATTACGGGGTTCAGTAACAAGTTCGAATGAGTGTAACAGTTACTTGTTTAGCAGTTACATTGTATACAAGCAATTTACACATAAATTTAAAATATAAATAATAGCATGGATCAAAACATGTAGTACATAAGTCGCTAGACCTGAACTGCCTCATAGGGCCAGAAAGCTTTAGAGGGCGCTATCTGACATCGTCATAGGCAGTTACGGTTAGCATTACAAGAGCAACTTCAAATGATGATTTTGCCCGTCTTTATCTGAGTATTACTTTGTCTCTCTTGATTAGTAAAAATTCAAAAAAAAAATATAGAAATATAAATAAAAATATAAAGAATTACTATATTAGAAATATAAACAAAAATTTATGAACTAGCAAAAAATAAACTTAATTGTTGCTTTAAAATTTCATCTTTTTAAAATATATTTCGGCATTTTTACTGAACTATATATTATTTTAGAGATTCATTATTTCAGAAACTAGTTTGAAGCAAAAATCGTTCTTGAAAATATAAACACTTTTCCGTATTTTAATGAACCACATATTTTTTATAGATTCATCATTTCTGAAACATGTTTGAGACAAAAACTACTTTTAAAAGTATAAAAACATTTCGTATCTTTAAAGAATCACATATTTTTTGATAGACATCACTTCAAAAACAGATTTGAAACGAAAATCACTTATAAAAACGTCATCACCAACCACGTGAGAATAAAAAGCCCATGGCATTGAAACATTACAAAAATTACCTTGACAAACTATTATTTCGATATTACCTCTCACAACAAAATTAGCTCAGAGGCTGTGCGGTTCTGAAATTTTCCTGCAGGGGCCAACCAACCATCCAAACGAAGTTTGTACAAAGGAATCCGGAGCTCACTTTTGCGGCTCCTATCAAAGGGACAAGCTCGTTTCAGCTGATGACAGGCACATCCCCGCAGTCCTTTGAAGTGTCGCCTCATTGTTAGGCCGGCCTAATGGCGTTCCGCCTTTCTGCCTAACTTCCTTCATTATCTGTCTGCTGGTTGTTTAAGCCACGCAAACACGCCGAGTACCCCTGTCAGTGGAATTGGCCTCAGATGCATCTTAATGACAGGGATGAGGAGAAAAACACTGAGGGGTGCTTGTTACTTCGGATTCTTGGCACAAGCGATTATGAAAAATCAGGCAGTTCAGTAAATATTTGTGTTCTACTAATTCATTATTACACAGATTATTCTCTAAACAGATTAACATTTGCACATCATAGTTAAGGATTAATATTTTTTTTCATAATTTAATTGCGTGCTGTAATATATCGTTCCTTATAAGACAACGCCATCTGTTTCTTTTAATTTTTCTAAATGTTACAAGAGGCACTTTTTTTTTTTTTTTTTTTTTTTTTTTATAACTAGTTTTTTTTTTTTTTTTTTTTTTTTTTTTTTTTTGCAATTTATAACTAATTTTTTTTCTCATATTTTATTTGTTTCTACCGTATAATGAGAATCAGTTGCAAAAAAAATTCAGTTTTTCCTACTTCTTGTAAAAGTTTGAAAATTAAGATAGGTGGGGCTGTTTAATAAACGAAGATCTTGTGGATAGAAAATTTAAAATGATTTATATAAATAAAATTGAAATTCATTTGTGTGATAGTTGGGTATTCTATCGAAATCCAAACTACTGAATAGATGCTTCTTAAATTTGGTTGCCAAATATTATGAAGAATAAAGCAGATTTTTGCTAAAGGTTTGACGAAAATTTATTTATTTATGAATTATTAGCTGACCCGGCATACGTTGTTCTGCCTTATAAATTATTTCTATTGAATATTTTGGTTGTTAACGAATGTATTGTAAGTGTGTAGGGATGGGATCTATGACAGAAAGAGAAATGGAGCACTGTAGACGATGATCGCCGATAAAAACTAAAAAACACCAACCATTCATTTTCTCAATACAATGTATTTCATTAACGTAACGAACATATACATTGTTTGATCTCAGAAGTTAAACGTAAAGTGAAAAAAGTAATATATTTTTTTGTCCTAAAGTATAAAAATGAAATAAAGAAAATCAGTATTCATTTCGAAGAGCAATTGAGTGTACGATATTTTTTCTCAATCCGTCTTTAGCCAACACAAATAAGCTCGATAGTTTACTCACGCGAGAACATGCCACGTGTGAAAAACATGGTGTGCCCAAATCTAAGCCGCAAACAGACATCGTTTGGCCTTGAGACTTATTGATTGTCACTGCGAATACGAATCTAATAGGAAATTGAACGCGTTTGAATTCGATTGACACGTCTTTGAGAATCATTGGAATACATAGCAGCAAAACATTTTCGGCTCGGAATTTACCATTCAAAATGGTAGCTTCGATAACGTTTTTCATCAATTTTATAATGACCAATTGCGTGTCATTGCACAGCCATGGTGGGTTCAAATTCCTAAGTAAAATAACCGGAGATCCAACTTTCAGTCGTAGAAGGTGTGGTGACATGCCTGGCAAATCCAGTGAGTTCAAAAACTCTGTTGGATAATTTGCAGCTTCGTTAGCATCGCAAACTGTATCGATCCATTTGTGTGATACCAAGTCGCCTGGCAACGACTGCTGTATCTTGAAATTTAAATCGTCGACGTCCACATTTTTTTGCTGCCAAAATGGCTCTTTCTGCCAGCCACGCGTGATTCATGTATTGTGTGCGTACATCGGCAAATATGCGGTCAATGAGAGCATTTTGCAAATCAACGACAGTGCAGAAATTAGTGGGCAATTTTATGCATCCAGTATTTTCATAGACCGCAACTTTTCCATCACCGATATCTAACAATTGGTCCGAGAATGTGTCAGCAGATGGATCTTGTAGTATTTGGACGCGCGTGTTCATTTTTAGCTGGGCTTTTTCAACATTACGTCGCAGTGGCGATGATTTCAAGTAAGCGTTGATCTCATCGTACGGTGAACGTGGATAGGAACACCCTAATTACCTACCGTTGTGAAATTACTTTACGACCTATTCTCATACCTACCAAATACACATAAAAAATTTCATGAAAATTGGTCGAGCCGTTTCGGAGGAATATTAACACAAACACCGTGACATGAGATTTTTATATATTAGATATTATTAATGATAAATTATGTTTCCACGTGAAAAAAAGATTAATTTACTTTTAGTATTGTCATTTTTATTAAATGATATTATTGTGGATATTTTTAAATCATTATACTTATTTGCTTTTGAGCAGCTATTCTCAATGTTTGATTAAATTCTATATCGTTCTTGAAATGTTACTGATGACTTAAAGAAATATCAATTTATGGTAGCTTTTAAAGCCATTTAGTGCAATTGATATTTTTATTTTAATTAAAATTAAAGTTATAGATAACGATACGATTTTGCATATTATAATATTTTACATATTTTGCATTTTAAATTTTATTTACATTTTTTTTTAAAATTATCATGAAATTATTTTTAAGATGACTGAATACTAAGCACATCAATTAGTCAAAAAACTAACTATCAAATCACTAAATCACTAATCAAAAAATGATTTTTTGTATCCCTTTTTATTAGTGTGATAAAAATTAGAATAAAAATTTGCAAAAATTTAATGTTAAAAAATAAATTTACATTATATATATATATATATATATAGGATACAAAATTATAAAATGTGATGCTAATGCTAATATTTAAACGAAACATTAAAATTCAAACCTTGAAATGGTAGTTTAAATTTGAACGTTTCGTTTTTAGTTTAGATAGAACATGTCTTCATGATAGAAAGAACAGCTGTCTTTTTCACAGGACAGTATTTTTTTAATATGCAAGAATTAACTTCTGAAACAAAAAATAATCAGACGAAAAAGATAATTAACTCCAACTAAAGGGGAAAACCTATTGTACACTTACTAAAAGTATTCATATATTTAGACTTTAATTAATATTGTTTTGATTTCATTGCTGTTTCTACACAATAACTGAAATCAGTCGAATGCATGATTAACGTACGATGAAACGCAGACGATTCATTACAATGAATACAGAATTTTATTTATAATTCTTTATGCAAAAGAAAATTTAATTCGATTTCATAAGTAATAAGATTTTATGCAATGAAAAAAATCTTCTATGCATTCCGACCATGAAAGAAATTAAAATTTTATTTTTATTTTTAAGTTCCATTCGATTAATGAAAAACGAATTAAATACTGAATAAGAATATTCTCAAATCCAATACAGCAAGAAATTTATTTTTTGAAGTTAATCAGTAGAATCTCACATATAAAAAAAGTGGTTTATTGGAATATCGAATTTTCGAAAGTACGTTCTTCTGTATTATATATAAACTCAAGTTTGTAGTCTTATAAAACATATTTTGGGGTAGAAAATTATTTCCTACTACAATGGTATCTGTTTTCACCTACAAAGATATAATGATATATTATTAGAGGCAATTAAAAAGATAATTTTAAATGTTTAAATATGCATTAGCATGGCATAGAATATGTATTTGTACGTCATTTCTTCATGAGAAAATTCATTGAATATATCTCCTGTAAAATTTCAAAATTATGGTCTGATTTACTAAACCCTCACCACTTTGTATAATTACAATTATCTTTTAAGTATAGATCTGTTAAGTACTTTCTTGTAGCAGATAATTCATTGAGATAAAATTGTAATTTTCATAAAATTCGATCTCGAGGTTTTAACATTTTATAGCATAATGTGGCATTCTATTAAAATTTCTTTTAGAGCTCACAAATTCCAAAACAACAGATAAACCTAAAATCAACACTATTGCATAAATACACATCATGCTGTGCAATTTTAGTTCATTTCTACGAAAGCAGATGACGTTGGTAGCTAAGTTAATTAGATATGAGCTTGCCTTGAAACTGGTGAGAACGTTTTTAACATTGCGAATATCAAAAAAAAAAAATCTTTATTTTTTTTTTTTTTTAATTTTTGAAATTATGAAATAGATATTTTTATGTTTATGGACGCTCTAAATAGGTGCCTAAATGTTATAATCTAGTAAAAAGAATCGTATTTTGAATAATTATTGCCTGTCTATTGGTGTGCAGGTGAATATAGTAACTCAAAAATACAAACGGCTCAATGGGTGAAATTTCGCATGTAGCCCTTAACTTTGTACAAACAGTTGGATCATATTTGTCAGATATTGCATTTAGTCATGGACAACTTAATGTAGCCTTTACAAGGGTCATTAAATCTAACAATGTTTTAGTATAAAATAATGAAGCTGATGCCTGCATTCTAACATCAAATATTGTATACAAAGGGAAATTAATTCCACGGTTATTTTTTAATCATCCAACCTGGCTCCAAAATGGCCTTTTTCTAAAAAATTTAATGGAACATCTGGCTCACAAATTAGTCTCTTTAATTTTAATTTAATTAATTCTCATGGTCATAATGATGAGTCTTAACTATAATTTATTTCGTAACAGATAGTTTAATTCTCGACTTCATATCTAACTTGCCGTCAGTTAACACTTCCTTGCAAATATTCTCAATTCATATTAAGAAATTAAGAAAATAAAACATAGTCCAAGACTTAAAAGATTTTTAAAGAATGACTGCAACATCAGTAACTGTTATGCTGAATTATATTCTGTATATATCATACAAGCAAATCTTGAATTGAAAAAAATTACAACAAATAATCAATAAAAACCTTAAAATAAATATAAATCTCAACTCTAAGGCGTTGTAAAATTAAAATAAAATTCTTCCCATAGAAAAATACTACTTTTTTTTGTATTGAGATAAATATAAACATTACATATTAGAAAAGAAGGCAAAATATTTATTTAATTCATTTCAATATTTCTTTGAAACTATATTTTGGCATTTTTGTTACCTCTTTTCAAAATATATAGTCCTGTGAAGTAATAAAAATGAATATTTATAGAGAGAGAACAAATGCTGGGAAAAATATATTTAATTTTCGAAGATTTATGATGCGAATTCTTTTATAAAGGATCGATATCTAAATAAAAAATAATCAAAGAACAGAATTTTTGGTCATAGTTTTCTTTTACTTATTTATTAAAACGTGAATGTAACATTCTGTAATTGAAGTGTAACAAATAAGAGACCTTCATAAAAAAAATTTTTTTAATCTCCGAAAATATCATAAGCTTACCTTCTTCAAGTGTTCCCTGCCTCAATCTTCAATCAGAGATTTGTATCTATTTGCCTTAAAGGGAAGGTAACCAATTCATTTCGAATATGCATTCCACAAAAAACGTTGAAAAGGAAAACATTTTTCAAAAATTAATATTGGTGGCTGAAACAGTCTTTCAATGTTATAAAATAATCTTTTAATACTTATTTGTTTTTTTGATGCTTCTCTTTTGCCCAGTTTTATATACAAATCGAAACATGGGAAATATTTTTTTTCCTAACTTAAGTGGTTCTTTTTGGATCGACATCGGAGAATTGCTTAAACTGTACTTTAAAATATTTATTTTCTGCTTTTGTGATTATATGTAATATGTTTTGGATAAAAGTATGTATAAAAAAATCAATTTCAAGGGATCTGTATTCAGTTGTATTATTTGGATACATGAGACTTAAAAATTGTAATTCAATATCTTCTAAGTTTTGGCAAATGTCTCTCAGCATATCGATTTTTATTTGCAAATAATTTTATATTTTATTTGAAGAGAAAAACTAGTCTAAAACTTAAATTCTTCTCATATAAATTGAAATTTTTTTATGAAATAACTATTTTATAAAAAGAAATAAAATGTTGAGAATACGCAATTGTACTTGGATATTTGGAACTGTGGACATTTTGTTTTCTGCGTACCAACTGATGCAATGTCCTACCGCTAAACTGTTCTTTTCATTCCTCCTACGTAACTTTGTGGAATTACCTTTGTTATATTTTTCATTCCTTTTTCCGATTGCACTGCATATAGTTTTCTTTAATAACCTAATTGTAATATTACGTGTGATTTTAAATTGATTACCAATGAAAGAATATAATGGAAATATGAAATGAATAGGCGAGAATTAAAACTTCTAAGGGCCTTTTGGCAATACAAATTTTGTGACCTTTTTCCCTCTTCTGAACTTTTGCAGCCAAATGAGTTTTATCGATTTTAATTTAATCCTTATATAAACTGTTTTAAGTAGCAAATTTTGAGAAATTGAAATAGTAAAACGCTTTGTTGCAGATCACTTTCTAAAAGTATATCACGCTAAAAAGAATGTGCAACTGAAATTTAAAAATAATTTTAATGAAAAAAAGTAAGTTTTTCTTAGTGTAACCTATATAATATTTGATAATAGAATCAAATAATTTTTAAAAATTAAAGCGCCAATTTTTTTTAAATAATAAAATCTAAAACTTGCAAATGATAACTAATTAGGAATGCTATTAAAACAACAAAAATTATTTCCAAAATTAATTTAAACAGTATTTGATTTTAATTTGAGTAAATTCGATTTCACATTCTTTATATTTAAATGAAAGAATAAAATTAAACATTTTTTTTTAAATCCTGTAATAAATCCTACTTTCGGAATGTAAAGAGAAACACGAATTCATTTTAATATGGTTTTTATAATATCTGATTAATATTTCTATAATGTAAATATTTATATAATAATATATTTATATAATGTAAATATTTATTCAATGTAAATAATTTTTACTTCCACTTGAAATGTGATTTCATGAAAGATATTCTGTTGGAGAGTTTTTTCACCCTTCTCAATTTATTTTGTGCTCTCATGGCTAAAAGATCGCGTCATCTTTCCAAGAACTAAATATGTAAATTTAGGAAAAATCCGTCTACGGATTTTTCAGATTATAGTGATAAAAACAAAGTATTTAAATAAAAATGGTTTTAAAAAAAACCTAATAGATATATAGTTTGCTCGAAGTAAGATAAAAAAGCTAGATATTGCCTTTGAATGTAATTTATCTAATGTCGGTCTAAGCATTGATTTGTGTTTTGAGATTTTTTACACTACTTTTAAAATATTAATTTTCACACTATTTTGAAGTATTAGTTTTCACATTATTTTTGAAGTTTTTTTTATAATATTAAACGTAAACATTTGTTTTTCTTTTGCATCAATAATCTAGTTTTAATTTAGATATTTTCAATTATATTAAAATACGATATGTTTTTATTTTTTTAATATTAAATTCCAAGTATTTTGATTAAAACATTCATTATAATTGAAAATATAACATCTATTATCATATATTTAAAAATGGTTTCATTTCTTGTAAAGAATACTTTTTACCCATTCTTGCGTACATGATTAAAAAATTTTATGCGTCTTGTGGTTAGCAGAGAAAATATCCAACCTATAGCGACATTCTTGCTTACCAAATCTCACACTGTAGGAGAATTTCTTCCAGCGTTTATCCGCCCCAAAGAGATTAAAAAATTTTAAATAATAATATTCTGATGTATTCTGATGATGATTAAGTGTGTGCTAAAAATGGCGTTACATCGGTAAAAAGCTCATAATTAAAAAAAAATTTTTTTAAGAATTTAAATAGCTATCAAAGAACTAGTTATTCAAAAAATCTTCCATATGCATGTCTACTTGATGCAAAAGAAGCTAAAGACAGACAAACAAAATTTTAAAAAACCCAGAACAAAAAATAAAGGAGCAGGCTTGAAAAGAAAAAGTGAAGAAGGTCTACATAATATTCCACAGTAACAGTATCATTGAAATATAATTAGTAAATAATAAAATTTACCAAAAATAAAAGAGAAAAATATACATAAATAAAGAAACAGGAAAAATAAATATATACATTGGCTCAGTCTAAGGTAGAGTCCATGATCAGGACAAAAGATAATAAGAGATAAAGAGTTCTTTTTGCAATTTTTTTCCCTTATACTCACAAGATACTGTCCACTTTTAGCAGTGCTTGGCTTTCTTAATGCATACTTTGAAAGGATCAGGAAGTGGTAGTATTCCATTCAAAGTTTGCAACTGGAATGCAAAATTGCTTTACCACGAATAATATAACAAACTTGGTATAATAAAAATAAAATAACTTAAATAATGCTTTTTGCCCAAACAAAATTTTTATGAGCATTATTAAAACACGCTATGTACAAAATCGGTTATTCTTTGTAGGTTTCTCTGAATGTTATGTTTTGGTATCTTTCTAGCAATATCTTTGGAATCTAGCACAAAGAAAAGATATATGCTAAACCGTGAGGACACCAAAACAGTTAACGTTAAATAACCGCCAATTCCTTCTCATTCAATTATCAACGTTATATCCACTACAAAGATGACCACAAACGCTAAGTTATCCTCACTCTGAAATATACAAGATTCCTTGAAATCAGCTCGATACATTGCGAGTTAAGGCAATGTTTCAAATCCTTGACGTTCCATCCAATCCTTACATGATCGCTGTTACTGCTCGCTATCGAATGCGGAATCTGAAATCCAATATAATTGTCAGTTAGGATTCGGTCATAGCCTTGGGATATTCAAACTATTACTCCACACCGAAATGTGTATTCCAGCTTAATTTTCTAGCGAGATATCCTTCATTTAACTACGCTCTCGCGCTACTATCTTCCTTGTACCTCGATTAGATATCCTGCTGATTGAAATAAAGGATTGGAGAATATGAAGATCTCTCCCTGGGACTGGTTTAGAGTGCGGAATAGTTAGTCTTCTGACTAGGAGTTCAGAAGATCCCAATTTGTAGTTCGCGTACTCTTGGGGTTATGTATCTTTGCGGTTAGTAAGTTATGCGAAAATAATTGTTGATAATGACGGAAAGCTGTAATTCATTTGATTTAGCTGTAGTTGCATTCCGTTTTGAAGCAGCATGGAGCTATTTTAAGATTGTAATTTTTAGCCATCGTAAGATACCAATGATGATTCTTTAGCTATCGCAAATTCCGTATCACATCAGCAAGAGGCATATATACTTATATAAATAAAATTATTTTTGTTTATTCTATGTTGCATTAATTTCTTCACACCATTTTAGTAACGATAATAGTGTTGAAAAATTAAAAACATCGGAAATTTTACTCGAATCATATTCCTAGTAATCTTGACTTCGCCGGTCATCAGTTACTCCCATATTGCTACGAACAAACTCAATGCCAACCGCCGGTGATCCCCATGGCAATCAACGTGTTAATGATTTCAACCCTCATTCTGTTTTCTTGCCATTTCCAATCAACAACGCCTCCTTTTCCTTGGTGTTTTTTATTGACTTTCAACGAAATACGAATCATCTCACCACAGTTGTTTTGCTATCTTAAGAACTCAGAGCGAAAATTTACTCGTCACCATTGCAGATGAATGTTGGTTTCAAGCACCTTACACTCATTCAAGTATTAAAAAAAAGTCGGCCCGGGTACTCAATATTCCTCGGCGGTTATATTCATCTTGAAGTGCTTTTCACTTCTTCCATTTTCACTCGGTTCATTTGTAAAAGAAATTCCATATCCGCGCAGAGCATGAAGTGCTTGATAAAAGCGCCATTCGGGCTCATTCATCGCTCTGCGAGGGTTAAAATAACCATGTCTACGAGACGATATCCGATTACGAACCGATCCGAAGTTGCACGAGCTCACCCTTTCTACCTCTCTCTCTCTCCCAGTTTGCTCTGAAACGCATTCTAAATCTTATCTCCCGACTTTTTTTTTTCACTACACTCTCCCTTAAACACAGGCTCCGATGAACGCATTTTAAGAAGGGGGGAGCTCTCGCAGTTGAAAAACAGAGAATAACTTTATCCGTTTTTCCGTCACTTTATCAGAAATTCTTCCACCCACCCACACCCCTCCCTCCTTTTCTAACCCGCCCCTCCTCCTCGCCTTTCGTTCTCTTTTTAAACGAGAATAAAAGCGTGGTAGAAGACTAAAGAAGAAAGTGAGCGAGATTTTTTTTTCTTTCCTTTCTCTCTCTCTCTCTCTCTCTTTCCTATTCTCTTTTACCGTTAAAAGTGTGGATAAAACATAAGAAAAGAGTTTAGGAAAAAAAAGTGAAAAAGAGAGAGCGAAAATAATTCGCATCCCCGACCGTACCCGGCGCAAAGAGGGATGATGTTTGTAAACGAAATATTTTACAGTCGCTTGATTCCGTGAATTCGATGGAATATATTAGGCCTTAAAAGGGGGTTGTTGAGAATTTGTGAAAAAAAACTTTCGTGGTAGAGAAAATTTTTCAAAAAAAAAATATATGAATAGGTATTTAGTTGTTTCTGAAAATGATTATAGTTATTGACACTCAAGTTGGCAATATGTGAAGAACTACGAATTGACCTTATCAATAATGACTGACGTAATAAATGTTTCTAAAGGATTTAGGCGCTTAGTTTACCCAGTGTAGTTTGATAAATATTGGGAATGCTCAATTTAATAATCTATAATAAATATTTACTCACAATGTAAACACAGGATTATTAGTTATTAATCGCCTCTGGCGACCAGCAGAAATATTGGTTTTATTTCATTATAAAAATGGCCGTCAAAGTTGATAAACTTATTATGCAAAGAAATTAGTGAAGTAAATCCAGTGATAAAAAAAAAGAATAGCGAATTATTACACCACAATATGAGGCGTTTAAGCTTTACATACGGAACTAGAAAAACTGATGTGGATTTTAGGAGTGTGTGGATTTTCAAGTACCATTGTGATGTACTTGAAAAGTGGATTTACCATTTTTTTGGATTTTACCCTCTTGGGATGTTGAATAGGTGTAGATTTTACGTCTCTTCCTTCACAGTAATTGGGTAGAAAATTTGATACAGATTCACGATGTCTTTGATAAATATCCAATGCTAAATTGTCTTAATCTGCATTTCTCAAAGTGCATATAGATCAATTCTTTGATTGTCGATGACCACATTTTTCTAATGATAAATCTCTATGCTAATTCCATCGGCCACATACACAATAACTCTGGAATTTACAATTTCAGAGTTATTGTGTATGTGTCGATAAAGACAGACGCATAGACTTCTCCTTCGGATTTCATTCAATAAATAATAGAAATCTGAAAATTCGGTGGGAAAAGCAAACAGGAGTGGTCTCCTCAACATTTTCTCGCAATTCTCTTCAATAAAGAAGATTTTGTGTTTTAGACCCGATTCACTTCAAACGATTGTACCTAAAATTTGGCACTGAACTGCAATTGCTGTCACAAAATCACATGCCAAATTTGATATATTTAAATCATTACATTTTTGAAAAATAGCATTTACATGCTTCTGAAAGTACAGATCAACACACGTTCAATCCTTTTGTTGGATTTAGTTCAAAATTTGATAGGTGTGTGCATTATGCATGATGAATTCCCGAATATATTCATATACCGAATTTTATCCACTTAGCTTTCTTCGTTTTGTGGTTATCGTTTAACTATATATTCGAACTTATAGTCGGACAGACGAACTTCCTCCAAATACATTTTGCTCAAAGTTTGACAGCAATCAACAAATTTGGTGAAAGGTTATATACTAAATCCCATCCGTCTAGCTTAAAGCGTTTTCAAGTTATCTCTGTGACAGACAAACATTTCCCAAAAATGTATTTTTCGTTCTCACGGAGGTCTAAAACGTGGAGATTCGTCAAAATCTCAAACTCGAATTTTTTTGATAATTAAAATACTTTCTCTATACTTTATATACGAGAAAGGAAAAAAAACCAAACCAAATATTTGGTTGGATTTAAATTAAAAAATAATTTTAATTTTATAAAATACTGATTATTCCTTTATAATAAAAATCGTCCAGTATATTAGATTTGTCTATACATCTCAGACTCTTAGACTTGCAGAAGAAATCAATGTAAAAATATGGTTTTCAGGCGCACAGGAATGTCTGAAGCGTAAAAGGTTTTGTAAAAAATCTGTAAGTGACTTTTTTTGCGATGACAATATTTTCTCTTTTATAAATACTTTGTAATCATGAAGGAAAAAAGTATAAAACTAAAAAAAAAGCATAAGAAACTTTTGGAGTATGACTTTAAATCTACCATTCATAAAAAAGACTGTTTGTTATTCTCATCGTGCATCTTTTAAGATTTAAAGTAAAACAATTCCTTTGTTAAACTCAAAAAAAATCTTGCATTTGATGAGTTTCTTAAGTTGATGAAGTCGTCATCTCGTCGAAAAATGAATACTTTCTATTTTTTAGATATAATTTTACTATTCAATAATTTCAGAAACTGGTCACTCGAAAATTTGCAAGTGGAATTTCACTACCTTTTATAGAAATGTCATTTCTATGTCTCAAATTTTGGGCAATCTGATTTTTTTTATATAGAAGAAACCATCAAGTTATCAAACACTCATAAACGTTCAGAAAACTTAACCTTACTTTTATATATTTCGAAAAATCGTTGGTAGAATTTTCTTATTTCGGTATTTAATTTATTTCGGTCAAAAGTTTTCAAGATTCATGAATATAGTGATTTCGCCCTACCTTTTCATCAAAAAAATAATCTTGCATTTAATTCTCTCATCATAATTGAAAGTGCTGTTTTCCAAGTTAGTTTTGTATTCAGATTAATGTTCACAAAATATCATTTTTATGAAGTGTATATCTAATTTCACCAAATACTTTCTTTCAAATATTCCCCAACATTTTTGCTTTAAAATTCAGTATTTTTAAGAATATCGTTTGCATTTATTTCATCGAATATTTTCTTCAAACATTGTGCAAATATTTTTAAATATTTGGTTCCGATATTGGCTTAAAATATTCATCCAATATTAAAAGAAACGGCTTTAAATTTCTCAATAAAGCTATCAGCAAATACTAAGGGCGTAACTCTCAGTGTCATTACCGGTGCGAAAATGCAATTCAACTAACCTTATCTTTTGTGAAGGCATAACATGTGTATAATCTCCCAGAAAGAAAAGCGAGAAAAGAGATTTTTCACCCCTTCCAAAAAAAAGAGGGAATCAAAACATTTCTCGTAGGACTTTACAGTGGGGCAAAAATACGCTAAATCAAATTGTGCCAGCGAAATTCTTTACTCGGCGATACTTTTGCAATTTTTGAAGAAATCTTCTACGATATTCACTCATAATACGCTCTGGGAAAGGGAATACGGAAGGCATAAAAGTGTTATTATTATGAATATTTTTTTTCTACTTCTTCATTTCTCATTTTTAGAGGAAGAAGGAATCTTCTTGGAAATATTAGGCGCAGTTTCCTTACAGTTGCGGGAGAAAGTGAATTTTTCTATTTTCAAATTCTCGCGAGATCTGCAAGGAACACTTTGCAAACATGTTTGGCGCGCGCTTGTTATAGTTGGAAGGAACATTACTGGGGGAGCGTATAAAATATTAGGTAGCAACGACGCCCGATTTTGACATAAATAGGAGAAAGGAAGGACTTTCCACCAATCTTTTCTGACCTTCTTATCAGAGATTATTGGAGTTTCTTCCGCTCTTAATCCCAATTTCTATTTTTGTTCGGAAGAGGCATCGAGTGTTTTTGATGTTCTAAATTGCATTGGAAATATGTTCTAAGGGAAAAGAATATTTTCAGTTAGGAGAATGCTAGCATCTATTGGGACATTCACGTGTTATGAATTGTAATCTTCCAGAAATATGACCTCTATATTCTAATTAAGCTTCATTTTTTAGATCATCTTGAGTCGAAAAACTCCTTTTTGTAATTATATCTGTCTTCCCGTCTATGTCAATTCCATAAAAATCGAAAAAGTTAGAGAGATGAAATTTAGTATGTACTCATAACATAAAATTCGTAGATTTCTGCCAAATTTTGGATGAAATTCATTGGTGGAAAGTCTATCTATCTCTTCATCTGTAAGTGAACACGACAAATCGAAAACTCATAGAGCCAAATGAATGAAAGTTGCTGTATCATTTTATCAACTAAATGCAAATGTGTTTTAATGTTTGTATCAAATCCACGAGGCATCCGCCTGCTTGTTTTCTTCAAGATTTCTCTTTTTACTTTCACGTATATTTAGTGTAGAGAAAGTATAATGTTCGTCGAAAAATTCGAAGTCGAGATTTTGACAAATTTACATGGTTTAGACCTCTCTGAGGCTGAAAAATACATCTTTCGAAAATTCCCATCTGTCTGTTTGTCCGTGACAAAGATAATTCAAAAAACACTTTGAGCTAGATGAATGAAATTTTTTAAACCGCATTTGCAGATTTCTATCAAATTTTGAGTCAATTCTGTTCAGAAGTCCCTCTGTCCGGCCCGTTTTTGAACAGAATCCGTTCAGAGGAAGTCTGCCTGTCCGGCTGTCCGAATATAAATGAACCTGATAAGTACAAAATAAAAAGAGCTAAATAGATAATATTCGAAACACACATTTAACATTTTGAAATTTGTGAATTTTGAGCCAAACCCAATGAAGGGTTGACTGTCTGTCGGTCTGTACTTTCAGGAATGTATAAAAGCGATAACTTAAAAACGCAATGAGTTAAATATATTATATTTGGTATGGGATTTTCTAAATATAAATATTGGATTGGATTAAATCTTTCTTTCAATCGGTTAGTAAAAACGTTTCTGAGACGTCAATTCGATTTTCAGATGCTATTCATCGCATACCAGGGATTAATGGCGAAAAAGAATCTCGCCAAGATAGATTCAGTAAAAATGCTAAATCCACGCCAAATGTTAATATTTCGCAAGTATTGTTCACCAATGCCATGTAAGGAATTCTCTGGTATAACACCTTTATTAAAGGGTATGCGAGAAAATTTTGAGGAAACCATTCCAGCTGGTTACATTAGTTTTAATTTTATAATTTTTTACTATATTTATCCAGTTTTGAAAGTAATAATAATAATAATAATAATGAAGTCTTAAATACAAAAGGTGTCTGTCTTATTTTCATTTTCTTTACCTTGATGAGCATAAGTAAATACCCAAGCAATGAACCATGAATCACTACGTTATCTCGTTCATTCGTCCTGATATGGACAACTCTATTGTTATAAAATATTTGATCTATCCCAAAATATCTTGGTTTCATTTCTAATAGGGATCTTCATTGAAGTCAATGAAACGCACTAAAACCAACGTAACGAGGAAGTTTAAAATACCGTCTATCAGAATTTTCTCTAGCAAAGGCGCAGGTACAGGTAGCATTCACTGCAAGCAAAACTTATGAAATGATGATAAAATAAATCATTTCAAATTTAGCTAAATATCGCGATTGTTTTTCTCCAATCTCACAATCTGCCTCTTGACAGTAAATGGTGGGAATGCTGACATGCCATTTGTTAAAAAGATGTATTTGATGGCAGGCTGTATAAAAATCGTGATGTTGATTTCCTGACGGTGAAATATGGCCCGCCGAGCGATGAATCAAAGAGTTTTAATGTAGACGAACGTCGGGCTGTTGAGAACTGTGCTCAATCAAGATGGATGGCTATATCGGAATTTCTTACCTGTTTTCCGCTACATCAATTCATTAGATCAATGCGGAGATGGGTCTCGGTGGAATCTAATCGTCGTGTTTTTGTGAAGGGATTCTGTGTGTCTTAAATAATAGAATAATTTTTTTGACGAAATCTTATTAATTATATTATTATGCTTGTCTTAAAAATACTTTCGTCGTGTTTGAGTTTCAGTTGAAAATTTGATTTTCTCGGATCCTTTTTTCCACCACCACCCACTTTAAGTAGAAAGAAAAATAAATAAATTATGAGAAAAAAATAGCTTTTCAGTTGTTTTCTTGTTTAATTGAATGATAAATATAATCAAATTATTTCAAACCTTTGAACGTCAGATGTTTTTTTAGTTGATTTTTTTTATGTTTGTGTCGGAAAAATCACTTTATGCACATTCCTAATGAGCTAGAACTATTAAATATAAATGTGTTTTCAATAATGATTTGATATTCTTATTTTTTACTGAATTTATCTGTGTAATAATTTATTCATTTTAATTGTGTTTTAATTTTATATGAGTGACGCCATGTGAACTAAATTTCGGAACCTATTTATTGCAAGATTCTAAAGGTAGAACTTTTTTCTGGTTCAAAAGTTGGAGTTTAAAACAAAATCGTAAAAACGTGACGTAAGCCATAAAATAATGAAATTGAAAAGCAATGTATAACTGTGATAAAAATCTATATTGCCGATAATAAATCTGCATTCAAATTTCTATCTATCTAATTCTTTTCTCTTTTTTTAGTTATCGTGTTAACTTGTATGCAGCCGTACGTTATGTATCGTGTAAAGTCGTGTGCATACACTGAATGGATTTCATTTAAAATTTGGTAAAAATCAACAAATAAATTGTTAAGACGATATATTAAACGTCATTTCTCTAGTCCGTAGCGTTTTTGACTTGTAAAGTTCACAGACATACAGGTAGAGCAGCAGACAGGCGGACATGATTACAAATATGTGTTTTTCAGACTGAAGGTCTGAAACATGGAGATTCATCCAACTCTCGAGCTTCCATTTCCTGACGATTACGATATTTTTTTCTTTTCATATGACAAACTAAAAAGAAACCAGCGGGAGTGGTCTTCTCAAAACCTTATCGCATACTTTCTCTAAACTTGCACGACATTGGTGCACAAACTTTACGAAATATTAACTTTTTTCGTAAATTTATCATTTTTACAGAATCTGTAGTGCCGTCCTTGACGGGTTTGTTGGCGATTAACCCCTGGTATTCGGTTAATATTATCCGAAAATCGAATTCGGGCTTTAGACACATTTTACTCAATCAAGTAAAAAAGACTGCCACAAAACTGCACTTGTAGTCACAAAATCCCATACCTAATTTAAGGCACTGCGTTTTTGGATTATCGCGTTTACATGTTTCTGAAATACAGACAGTTAACTCGTTCTTGGATTTAGCTCAAATTTTGACAGATGTCTACATTTGTTAAATCTGTATATTGTTAATCTGTATATTACATTTTATCTTTCTAGCCCTCTTTGTTTTTTAGCTATCGTGTTAACTTATATCCGGACAGACTTCCTCTAAACGGAATTTACTCAAAATTTGATATAAATCAGCGAATTCATCTGTCTATTTCCAATAGTGTGTTTCTCGAACTTAGGAAGCTTTAAAACGTGAAGATTCTTCAAAGTTTTGACATGAAAAATGAAATTTTAATTTTTTGATTACTATATTTTCTCTATACTATGTACACGAGAAAGTAAATACGTGGCAAATTAAATCCTGCAATGGCTATGGAAGTAACTTCTAAAATAAAATAAATCAATAGCTATACCACAATATTAGATCTGTATTTGCTTAATTACTATCTCAAAGAATCATTGCGATGAAAATAAACCCGCTCAATGAGGCGGAAAAACAGCAATGCCACAAACACATAACAATTCAACTTAACAAATGACTTAACGTCAGTGATAAAATAGCATCCACTTACTATTGAAGTCACAGATGCATTGATCCCGAAGTAACGGTTAATGGCAGATAGCGGATTCGATAACACGCCTAGTCAAAACAATTCTCAGTCGATATCGTTTAATGATTGAGAATAACGTGACAAGTTTTGTATATCTAGCGGCACTGCGCAATGGTATAATCAAACACAAGAAACAGAAAACTCCGGTGCGAGGGAAGGAAGGTCTAAAAGGGAGAGCGATAAAGTGGAGAATGAAGCGATAAAATTGCGATTAAGGCAGGCAAGGGATTAACTGGACTTTTTCATTCTATGAAGAGATTTAGCTGGAAGCAGGGATTGTCCGGTGATAAGATTGAATTAACAGATGATCCACCCTCTTCCTTACAGTGAACCATCACTTGAATTAATTGAACATTTATATTGGGGAAAGGGGAGTGAACTTGGAGAGGGCATGAAAACTTGAATTGCTTGACGTAAAATGAGTAAAAATAATTTGAATCACTATAGTCAATATTAATAAGGCCGTCCGGTGATATCAGGTTGGTGTCCCGCGAATTTTTATTTAATTATCTTATCATTTTTTCATTTTATTTTAATTATTTATTATTAATCATTATTTATTTTTAGAAAATTTTTACTACTTTGTCGTATGCGAAGCATAGAGAAAGTATTGCAAACGCCAAAAAATTTGAACTCGAGATTTTGACGAAACTCTACGTTTTAGACATCCTTAAAATCGAAAAAAAAATGCGTTATGTCAGTCTGTGATAAAGATAACTCAACAGCACTTTGATCTAGAGAAATGAAATTTAATCTACTATTTTTATCCTACATTTGCGGATTACTGTCAAATTTTGAATAAAATCCGTTCAGAGGAAGTTTATATCCCCGCTTGTTCGAATATAAATTAACCTGATAACTACAAAATGAAGAGAGTTAGATAGAAAATCTGTGTGCGGAATTTTGGCTATCTGTAATATAAACACTTGTCGAATTTTGAACCAAATCAACAAGGGACTGACATCTGTCAATCTGTACTTTCAGAAACAAGTAAACACGGTAACTCAATAACTTAATGGCTTAAATATATCATATTTGGTATAGGAGTTTATGACTAAAAAGGTAGTTTAGAGTCAAAGTTTTGTTTCAATCGGTTGAGAAACATTCGATTTTTGGATACTTTTAAACGAACGCCAGGGATTAATCGTCAAAAAAAATTCGCCAAAGAGCACATGACAGGTTCAATAAAAATGCTAAATTCACACCAAAGCTTAACGCTTCATAATTAATGTGCGCCAATACCATGCAAGTTGTTCTCTGGGATAAAACCTTTATTAGAGAGTACGCGAGAAAGTTTTGGGAAGCCCATTCCTCAAACTCCTATTTTAATTAATTATTTAATTTATAAAAATGAAAATTTATCGCTTCTTGAAAGCCTCGAAAAACCGCTGGCGATAAAAGTCCTACCGAAGCCAAACAAAAGAATCCCGATTAGACGTGCAGATGGCATAAGGCTAAAAGCTTAAAAAGAAATTTTTAAAACTATTGGGATTTAACTAGTTTATCGTAAGAAATTCAAAGAGTTCATTATGGCGCTTTTAAATTGTCTTAAGGGGAAAAAGTATGGTAGGGGTAAAAAAAAAGAAATTAGCCTCAATATTTTAATGAATCTGCTTGTTTTTGACCTCTATGAGTTCGAAAAAATAATCTTTTATATTAAGTCTGTATGTGAGCATGGTGAAGCAAAAATGAATAATTGCAGAAAACAGAAACTCAATTTATGAGCCTTACACCTAAATTCTGAATCTGTGTCAATTTGTTAACGAGAAGCGTTCCTATCGCTTTTATTCGCCGTCAATGAAACTTCTCAATAAAAGGGGCAAGATTTATAAACATATGTTTAACTATTCGTATTGAATGAAAGTCTTTTATACGCTTTGAATAATTGCCAGCGCGTTATTATTCACGTCTGAGAAAAAAAATTTGCATTTTTTAATTATTGCGTTTATTTTATGAGTGGTTCTACTCTACCAGAGAAAATATAAACATTTATTTTCATTACATTTACTCTGCCAAAAGTTTAAAAATAAATTTCTAACAAACCGTCGAAATCAGAATAAACAATTCAGCAATTAAAATAGCAATGAGTATGTATATGCATTTTATTTTTTAATTTTAAGATGGCGTAAAAATTGTTTCATTTCCGAAATTACATAAAAATTACGAAAGCAAAAAATAACCGTGGCATCTCGTTTGTCATAAAGATAGTTTCGGATATTTTTAAAGGATTTTTATTGATATTGATCGGGAAACCCTTGATCATGTCCTAAATTTTATGATTTTGTAACTAGTTAATACATCCAAGGGGTTACAATGTTCCCATTTTATTACCGTATTCATAAGAAAAGCAAAAAATATATATATAACTGTGCCATATCATCAGTCTTAAAATTAGCTTCCAATACTTTTAAAGTGTCTTTATTGAATTTGATAGGGAATCAGTCATCATGTGCTAAAATTCATGGTTTTGGAACAAATTAATGTTATCTAAATAGTTACATAATTTACTTTTTAATAAATCCCCATACAGAATTAAAGTGAATGTAAAAAGTAAACAAAATACTTCTGGACTCCATCTTATAAGTAGCTCATACAATATAACTTCGAAAAACTCTGAGGCATCCATTAGGCATCCCCATAACGGAAGCTTCCCATATCAGAGATCCCAATCGGTGGAATATATGTATATTGATAGGGACCAATTGATAAGTAATCATAAAGAAATTCCTACCTGATGCATCTGCATACAGTGAAATTAAAAGATCAGATAGTCATGAAAATAACACGAGCTGTCAGAATCATGGCTGTCAGAACTGGCAATGAAACTGTTAATCTATATTATTAATATATCATCAGATGATTCACGAAGAAATCACATCTAAGTAGAATCTTTATATGGAAAAAATCTTGACGATATTGCTTTGCCATCTTTTATACTAGATTAAAATACAATATTTTTAATTGTAAACAGTAGAGCTTTATGGAAAAAATACTTTTTTCATTCCAAAAAGCTATCTCTTATTTCATAAGATGGGGGAATAATTTTCGACATAAAAGGAAACTGGAAATCTGGAAAGGTTAACCTTGACTTTATCTGATCACAGATGACAGATTGAATGATTTATCGTTTCTTGGCGTGTTTCTATTATTTTTTTTAATCTTTAGTTTGGTATAAAGGGGAGAATTCTGAAATTTTTACCTCAAAACATAGGTATTCAAAAAGGATTATATAAAGTTGTTTCTTTGAGTCTAATAAATGTGATGCTTAATTTGAAAAGAATCTAGATATTCTGGATCGAATCAAGTTGAAAGGAAACAGTTGGTAAACATTTAAAAATATCTGTTTTTAAATTTGTGATATCATGAACACCTATCCTTGATGTTTCTATCCTTGATTGTTTCCAGGGAATTTCGACCCACGTTTTTATTTCACTCTAAGAAGAAACTCCCTCCTCCGACCTCTGCTATTAATACAATACTAAAGATTTCAAAAGTCTGCCGGTTTTTACTTCTTCTATACCAAGTATACGAAGGAAAGGTATTAAAATCTTCAAGAAATTCAAACTCGAGATTTTGAGAAATCTCCCCATTTCATCCCTGCCTAAGTTCGAAGTTTTGGAAGCATTTGAATTGCAAGTTTTGGAATTTGTCCGCCTGTGAATACGATGATTCAAAACCACCTTGTACTAGACGGAGAATTGTGTGCATTATCTTTACACCAAATTTGAATATTTATCAAATGTTGAGCAAAATCCATTCCCAGGATGCCTCTCTGTCTTGTTACAAGTGCACGCAATTATTACAAAACATGAAGAGCTAAACAGATAAAACTGAATGCATTGGCTTAGCATCTAAAGAACCTTATCCAAGCCATTATTAAATTTTCAACCAAATCACTCAAAGGATTGTTTGTATGTCGGTCTGTGCTGTCGCATGCATGCAAATGCGATAACTCAAAACACAACGATTTAGATAAATGAATTTTGTCATATAATAGCGCCTAAAGTGTAAATTTCAATCAAATTTTAAACTACATCCTTCTAAGGGTTAGCTGTCGGTCTGTACTTCTGCATTCATAAAAACGCTGCTGCTTAAAAAAAGGAAATTTAATATAGATCATATCATGTTCTTAAAATTATAATTCTATGCCATAGGTTGGTTTCAGTCAGTTGAAAGAAAGCGTCTAAAATGCATGTTCAACTTTACTGTACTACGAAGCAAAACTACAAAACTCTCATGTGTTGGAAACCGCACATGAGAAACTAAACATGTTCACTATCTTGCTCAAAGTCCACAGTTTTATGCATCTTTACATTTTTATTAGGAATAAAATTTCGGATTGACCATTGTCGTTGATTTTAATAATGACTAGGGGAGCGGATCGAAAATAGAACTTTTTTCTCATTACTTTTACCTTCAAATTTTTATTGGAAATCGCAAAACTTGAGAAATAAAAAAATATAGTGACAAACCGTAGATGGACTAGTAATTTTGAAAATTCTTTGATATTTTTGTGCTTAATGATATATATATTGCAAAACTCATATATACAATAATTGTTTTCTGTTTTAAATTACATAGTTCCGTAAAAATTAAAAAAAAAACGTTCGCAAATTTTTGTAATGTAAATATTTATAATATTAATAAGAGTTTCTTTTGATTATTTTGTCACATCTCATAACAAATATATAATATCTAAACTACCTATTGACTTAAAAATTCTTAAATTTAATTCTATGTATAATTAATCTGTCTCATTAATATTAATGAAATTAAATCTAGCGCCTTTTGAAATTCAATTCAAAGTAATTAATTACATCTTTTAGCATCAATATTCAAAACAAATATTGATTCTTCTTTTTATTCTGCTTTTAATGGAAAACATCTACTAAGTCAAGTAATCGCTTTAGTCCTAAGCTCAAATTAATTTCTATATTATAAGTTAAAATTTACTTTTTTATTTATCTTTAATCTAGAATAAACAATTTTTAATTAAATCCAGTGTGTTTTACTTTCTTTTACTTTACTACTTACAAACTTTCTCTATACGTAGTATAGAAAAGGTATTGTAACTGTTAAAAGGATCTCAACTCAATATTTTAAGGAATCTCTACATTTCAGACCACACTGAATTCGAAAAATATGATTTTGGAAAATGTCGATCCGTTTGTCTGTCTGTGACAAAGATAACTCAAAAACGCTTTGATCTAGACGGATGAAATTCGGTATGCTTTCTTTATTCCAAATTAGTAGATTTCTATCAAATTTTGAAAAAAAAATCCTTTCAGAGGAAGAATGTTCTGTCCAGCTTTTCGAATATAAATTAACTCGATAACTAGAAAACGAAAAGAGGTCGATATATAAAATTCAGCACACAGAATTAACATCTACAGCATAGTGACTTATCAAATTTTGAAACAAATATAACCACGGATTCCCCATCTGTAGATATGTACTTTTAGAAACTTATAAATGCGATAACTAGAAAACACAATGAATTAAATATATCAAAATTTGGAATGCGATTTTTTATGACTACATGTGTAGTTTTGCTTCAAATTTTTGTTTCAATCGGTTTGGAAAAAACGTGTCTAAAACAGAAATTTGACTTTCGGATACTAGTAACCGCATGCCAGGGTATTATCGCCTAGAATGACAGATAAATTTAGTAAAAATGTTAAGTTCATGCCAAAGTTTAATATTTCATAATTATTGAACGTCACTGCTATGCAAAGCGTTTTCTGAATAATACCTTTACTAGAGAGTATATGAGAAAGTTTGGGAGAAACCACTCCCTCTGGATTAACAACAACCATTATGAAAATTAATATTTGCAAACACTAGGGTTAATTAATGGGCCCTTACAGTCACATAATATAAGTAAATGCATGTATCATTTACCCTCACTTTATCTTCTGTTGTGTTTTTTATTCCTTTGCATAGACCACTACACTTTTTATTCCTTAAATAGACACAATGAATTTCAAAACTAAATCTAATCTTCATAATTGTTTATATCGCCATTTTTTATTTGATATATTTCTAAATGAAAATGATTACATTTTCTTCCTGATTTGAGAGAATTAATTCCAAAAAAATATCTGTTATTTGTTATATTTCTAAATGGAAGCGATTTTTTCTTCCTTATTTGAAAGAATTCATTTCAAAAAAATAACTGCTCATGCATAGGCACAATGAATTTCAAAACTATTATCTAGTCTTCATAATTGTTTTCAATATCGCTATTTTTTATTTGTTTTATTTATAAATGCAAGCGACTAAATTTTCTTCTTTATTTGAAAGAATTAATTCGAAAAATATCTGTTTATAATTTAAATTCAATTCATTTTTGAAATCTCTGTCGAATCTTGGAACAAGATAATACTATGCACCACTTTCCCTTGTTTTGAGAGTAAAGTGATCCTCGATTCATCGCGTGAACACTGAAGTAGTTGCCATTCTGAGTTCCTTCCCCCGCTTATAAAGTAAAAAATAATCGTCTGAAGGAAGTGTCAGACATATCACATAAATAATTAGGGCCTTTTTTTCACTCCCCAAACGCTCCATGGGAAATGTCATTGTGAATGGGTGAAAATGCTCATCATTTTTTTTCCTTCATCTTGTCTTCCTTACAACGGAGTTTTTAAAAATTAGATGAAGAAAGATAAAATAAAAAATGTGAAATATTTTGTGGTATTTATTTTATCCTCTTAAAGTTTATGCAGCGTTTGCTAACGAATTTTTTTTTCTTTGAATAACAGAGTTCTGTTTGTTTTTTGCTTCCTTTTTTTATTTGATAAATTACAAGCCCTCCAAATTTATTTATTTTGTGATGGTTATCTTTTTTGTTGTTGTGGTTTTATAAAAATTTCTATGCGGCATTGTTTTGGTTCCTTGTTTTTTTTTTTTTTTTGAATTCTCGGAAGATATTAAAAAGTGGTTGTTTTGATATTTTCTTAATGAAATGCAGATTGTTGTATCAAGTGTGAATTCAATTTTGATGTCGTATTTTTCCTTTTGATAATGCAGTTGTTTATTCAGTGATTTATTTATTGTTGTGAAAGTTTCCAAATCGGGCCTTATATGTTAATTTATTTCGTTTCTGCTCAAAATTCCTTTTTTTTTAATTCCCTTGACAGATTTGTCAGACTCGTATTTTAAATTACAGAAATATTAATATTTAAATATGAATCTAAGTAAAAATTAATTAAAAACACGAAAAAAAACTTATTTCGCTTAATTATCTCAGGAGTCATTTCCTTTCTTATATGAATTGTTATACTAATTAACTAGCCGCCTTGGACTACCAGCTATTCACCTATCATTCTAATAGTTATAATATAATCATGTCGGCCAACTTCGATTAGCTGCATTTTATAACTAAGAAGAACTATTTTAAATTAAACTTTAAAAATTAGCATTCTAATTGGTTTTGCAATATCTGCAAATTGGCAAAATTAATTGACAAAATCGATCCACTTCCTAATTCTAGTAAAAGTGGAAATGGTTTGCCGTCCCAACTCCCGTCCCTTTGTTAATATCACAGTTTGATTTTCTCGAAAATCACTTTAACTGATTTCGATTATATTATTGTTTTTATAAATAACTTTTCAGGGATGTATAGGAATTTTGATTTCATTTCTGAATTTTAATTATTTAAATAAGTATTAATATGTTTTCCCGACTGTCATCGAATAAACATCATTTGAGATACCATATATTTCTGCCATTTAATTTCTATTAAATACCCTCTGTGTCTTGTTGGAAGCTGGAATACTCCTGTATCAATAAAACCAATGAACTTATTTCAAAAAAAAATCTAAGTAGATGCTTTGTGAGCCATTCTATTAGGAATTTTCGAAATGTATCTGACATTGAAAACCCAAAGCAGCACTTATCCCAGAACTCGAGATGCAAAAACAGACTTGCCTTTCCACCAACCCTCAAAAAGTATTTGAGGACAACTGCGAAAAACGGTGCCATTATACGTGAAGAATCTATCAATCGGAAACTAAACATTTCAGCTCGAGGATCTCCTATAACAGTAACTGGTAACAAGCAGGTATGCAGTCTGCTTTTGAGGAGTTTTTTTTTCATGGAGGGTGGAGATATTTTCTCGTCCACCCCCACTGCAATTTCCTGCCTAGAAGAGTCCTCTCTCCGCAAAACGACTATTTGATGAATCAGGTTCTCTCTTCAAATGCAGGAATTGTGAAAGGATGTGGTAGAGGAGGGGGTTTAAGAAAGGATATTGAAATAGATTTTTTTGCCCCTTCCTTCCCATCCCTCAATGTCTGTCCACACAGACACATTTTTGCCCCTTCTTGTCTAAAAGAGAAAATAATGCCAAAGGAAAAAGGAGAGAAAAAAATGGAGAATTTGGGGGGGGGGGGGATTTCACTTCTCCAGAAAATCTCTTAATGAGCCAGCAATAAGGGATAAAGAGTGCCTCGGAACTCGATTAAAGAATAAAACCCGAAAATTTGATGATTGGGGTTTGATGAAGGAAAAGTTGCTTCACTGCACATGCGTTATGTTGCAGAATTGGTCCTGAAAGTTTTGAGCTTATTTCGGAAACAGAGAAATGCTATAAGACCGATCGAAGTGTTAGTTTATTAAATTTCTTAGAAGTGCATTTTATATTGTATTGGTTACAACATTAGCACTCCTAATGTACATATATCGTTTTCTTAAATAATTGTATTTAGTGGTTTTAAATGTATTCGGACTGAATCCAGAAGTTAATAAATATAAACAATTAACTCTATCTAGACGAGTTAACTAAAAGTAATTTTTAAAAACTTCGGCCCTGAAATGCTTACCAAGATGCGAATTTTCCCATTCGCTCTGATTAAAATACAAACACAAAATAGGGGGGACCAAAGAGAAAGGGTCTCCTCAGAACTTTCTCGCATACTGTACTTGAGTATATTGCATACTATACTCAAAACTTTCTCGCAGTGTTACATCAGCAGGGCAGTGACGTATAATTGCTAAGAAATATTAACTTTTGCCGTAAGTTTAGCATTTTTGTTGCATCTGTTGTGCCATCCTTGGCGGGGGTTTGGGCGATTAAGCCCTGGTACACGTTAATAGTATCCAAAAATCGAATTTATGGCTTAGACACGTTTTTCTCAATCGATGGGAACAAAAATTGGTTAAAAAGTTACACTTGTAACCACAAAATCCCATACAAAATTTAATATATTTAACTCATTTTGTTTTTGAGTTATCACGTTTATATGTTTCTTTTGTTACATCTGTTGTTACAGACAGAGAGATGATCAACCCCTCATTGCATTTGGTTCAAACTTTGAATAGTGTACTATAGATATTAAATATATGTGCCGAATGTATTTCATCTAGCTCTCAACGTTTTGTAGCAATCGTGTTAACTTATATTCGAACCATTGGACAGACAGACTTTCTCTGAACGGACTGCTCAAAATTTGATAGAAATCTACGAATTTGATATAAAGACAGTATACCAAATTTCATCTGTCTAAGACTTTTTTTTTAATTATCTTTGTCAGAAAGATGGGAATTTTCCAAAAATGTTATAATTTAGAGATGTCTAAAACTTGGAAATCAAGGATGTCTAAAACTTGGAGAAAACTAAAATCTAATTAGAATTTTTTGGCGATTATGATGCTTTCTCTATACTGCATACGTATACGATACATACATATACGAGAAAGTAAAAATGTATAAAGCGTCTCATCCATTAAGGTTGCAGAATTATAGACCTGCTGAAATTATTTAGAAAAATAGTATTTCTGTTTTCAATCCCAGTTTATTATTGCTAATTTGTCTACTTTTGCTTAATGGCTTTGATAAAATTCTTTTTTCATTGTATTTCTATTTTATTCTTTTATTATTTTTTTTATTTCTCTCTTTATTTTTATACTAATGAAACATCTTTGAGATTAAGTAGAAATACTTTTTGCGTAAAAAAAATACCTTATTAAATAATGTCTTTCATGTCATACTGCATTTCAGGATGAGTATTATTAAAAAAATAAATCATTTGTGTCCTATTTTTAAAAAATAATTAAAGCATCATTAAGATAATCTAAAGGTCGTTTTTTAGAAAAAAATATTTATGATAGTTATTTTCTAGAAAATCTATGTTTTAATTTCTTGCAACACAAGAAATTAAAACATAATAAGAATATCATAACCATTGATGAGATTTTTTATGTCAATATATCGTCTTAGTTTAATGAAAATTTTCAGTTACTCCTTCCTTCTTTTTAATTCTTCACACAAATAAAGTAAAACGCATGTAATATATACAATTTTTTTACACAACAAATCCGTTCCTATATTTCAAAAACAAGGTTTGGAGACGGATGATATAAATAATTGTTTTCGATATTTTCTTAGCTGATATTGATAATGTGATAGCTTTTATAATTGATAAGCATATTCTATTCTTATACTGTGATAATTTTTTTATAATTGATAAGCATATTCTATGCTTGCGGTGTGATAGTTTTTATGTTTGATAAGCATATTCTATTCTTGTCATGTGACAGTTTTTAAATATGCTAAGCGTATTCCACTCTTGTGGTATGAGTTTTTATAGTTGATAAACATGTTCTATTCTTGTGGTGTGATAGTTTAGTTCATTAGCTGATACCCGGCGCATTGTTGCCACTTTAGAAATTATTTTAGAAATTTCATTTGAAATTGAAATAATAATTAATAGGATTGCAATATTCTATTTAATTTGGAATGATTTATTGATTTTTGTTTAATTTGGAATGATTAACTATTTTATTTAATTTGGAATACAATTATCAAAATTCAATTATACTTTAGGGTGGACAATATTCTTTGCTTTTCCGTCTATAAAACAAATATATTTCTTGGATATCCAATTCGTGCGCATGCAACATACAACACCTATTTGAAAAACATGGATTTTCTAGGTTCAAAGCAATAAGTTGGCAAAGTTTTATCGCAATCAGATGAACGGTACAGCAGCTCATAAAATACGAACAGGCAAAAATTCATTTTCATGTATTAGATATAATAATCATACTATGGCTATAACCGTTCAAGTGCAAGCAATAAGTTGGAAGTTTTATCATAACTGATGAAAGGTACGGCAGCGCATAAAATACGAAAAAGCAAAAATTCATTTTTATAGATTAGATAAGCATATTCTATTCTTATGGTGACTTTATAAATATCTTGAGTACCGATATTAATGTGCTGAGAACTTAAATTACTATTTATTTCACTTGCTTAAAGCCAAAAATGGTGCTATGTCTCAGATGCTAATTCTTTCTTGTGAGCAATTGTATGCAAAAATCACTCAGTGCTGCTACTACCAACGTCATTTCTTTGTGACTTTTTTGTAAACTAATACAAAAAGCATCAGTTGTAGAATGAATGCTAAACATTGGTAAAACTTAAACCTGCTGTACTTTACTATATAAATTATTTTTGAAAATTCATATACTAATTCTACTTTCGTATATCTTACCGGAATTGTTCGTTTTGACTCACTAAACTGGCTAAATTCCAGCTACTTTTTAACCTCTGAATTATTATTCGAGATATATTATGCTTTTTTCAAGCACCTGACCTATCAATGATTTTTCAGATGCTGCCGGTTTTGTTTTGTTTTTATAACAGTATGCGAAAGACAGCTGTATTGAATCAGTTGTCGAATTCGCGCAACCTCTTACTCCCCTATCAAGTTTTGAGTGACAATTGCATACATTAAACGTGTTTAAATTGACAAAATAAAAAGCATCGCAACGTATCAATTATTTGCACCTGCTAAGCTCATTTTGTAGCCAAGTGCCAAATTTGGCGAGTCTCCAGACTAACACTGTATTACTTGAAGGTGGATCTGAAAAACCATCACATTCTGGCGCTTATTTGAACAGTTACTCGTAAGTATCAGTGTTCTTTTCTGAAAATAAATTCATATTTTTAATTAAAAGAAATAGGTTTCACTTATATATATATATATATATATATATATATATATATATATATATATATATATATTATAAACTTTCGATACCTTTCGTCACAGTTTCGCGTCCATTCCCATTTTCTTCTGTGTGCTTCTTCGGGCGATAACTTCTTATGACTCTGTCCTTCATCGACCCGATAGGAGAATCGGATACAGGCGAACATTCAATCCAAATTGTAACTTTTTTGGCATTAAGTTGCCAAATGTGACAACCTTCTTTATCATTGTCTAATAATCCCAAAACTGAAAATTTGTTGCCTAAAAAGCGATAAATTGCCAATTTTCTGCCCGTGCATTTTGAGGCTTCAAAAACCCCAAACCAAAACAACATCATGATAATTATACACTTGCATCCAGATAATATCCTATCAAATGTTCAGCACTCGCCTTAAATTAAAAGCATAAATACAGACGTAAAAAAAAAATGAATCCAACGATACCAAACGGCATTACAGGTTCGAAGAGGTTTGAAAATATTAATGTTAAGCCCTTGGTTAATATGTAAATCAATCTTCGAATTAAATAACACCATTATCCTATTTGCTGTATATATCAGTCCATTTATTTATTTATCCATTAAAAAACATAAAAAACTTAAGCAAAAATTATACAAATATTAAAAACGGCATAATTCATTTTCAAGATCAGAGACGTCTTCGTGTACCAGGGGCGTAAATCCACGTTTCAATCGATAAAAGCAAAGCTATTCAAAACAGTGAAATATGAATTGCACATCATTTCCTGTTTACCTAGTGAGTAAACTGCGAGCATGCGCTGTGTGTCAGCTCTTCCTCTGGTTATCCTTTCATGAAAAACCATCGGGTGAAGGGGCTGCCCCCTCCCCGAAAAAAAAATCTGGCTTGAAAATCCATGTGATTATGAAATTCCATCCTTCACCCTTTGGTGGATGACGCCATAAATCACGTGACTCCGGTCTCAAGTGCCGCTTCCCTATCTTTTAGTCCTCCCCTCATTTCGTCTGGAGGGTAAAAATAAATAATCAAAAAACTTTCAAAAAATTGCAGAATATTGCCTTTCAGTATTTTTGAAGGGCTATGCAAATAGGGTGAGTATGGTGTTCCGCAAGCGGTTATGTGTAATTATTGCGATTTTCTCCCTGGTATTATTTTTTTCCAGCTCCAGTGAACTTGTGGAGCTTGTTCAGTTTTAAGTTTGGGGAGAATCCTTTTCCTTTTATTTATTTATTTTGTTTTTCATTGCTAGATTTTCTAAATTGTAATCTCTTTACTTGAAGATAAAATGTTCTTTTCTCTTCGCTGATTTTTTTTTTCGTATTTTTTCGATTTGTTTTAAAGTTTTCGTCTTTTCTGAAAAAAAAAATTTCGAACGTCAAATAAATGCGTTTGTTGCTTAAGGTTTTACTGAAACTTTCCCTTTTTAAAAAAAAAAATTTCTGTATTTCTAGTTTTGTTGCTTTCAATTTACTATGTCTTAATTTATCTTATGTCTATTTGCATTCAAGAAAAATGCATTCATTTTATAATTCTATTATCTTTACATGTTAAAAATACATATATATATTAACATTGTGGTTATAGTTGTCATGATAGAATTAACTTTTTAAATCATTTGTAATTCTGCTTACAGTACATTAAATTGCCAAAGGCCTCGTGGGTTAAGAGTTGGGATGTCTGTAGAAGAAATGTGTGGATTCTATCTTCTATATTTTTAACCAATGTTATTTTAAAAAAACTAATATACTGATGTGTTATTTGGAAGCGAATTGTTTATTACTGCCGGTTTGGAAGATGGTAGTTTTTCTCTTACTAAATATAGATGTAAACCAATTCCCTCAAAAAAATTGCTTCAAGAAACAGCATATCCTGCATATCGTCCCTCACAGTGCAAAATAGCATATAGCAAAAATTCTATCCGATATCTCTTCATATCGCCAACAAGAAAGAAATCGCCAAAGCTAGAAATTAAGATGACATTGGCGATTTGGCACTCAATGGCGATGTGACGATGTATTTACTAATTAATTTCAATTGTGTAGAATTTTTGATATAATATCTTTTGCATTGCAAAAGATGATATACAAGAGCTAAATCTCAGACATATACCTCAGGTACTCCATGATTTGACTAAAAAAAGATGAAACACTTCCTTTTTAGTACGCATCCTTAAGTAAAAATTTCTGCCACATATGCTAGACTAAATTAGATTACCACTGTAACTGCAAAGATTTAAATATCTATATTCATGGAAAAAGAATTGTCATCCCAAAAGAAGTAATTTTTCATTAAATTTAAAAGAAGTAGGAATTTATAGCAACAATGACTGTCCTCCTCTGATTCCAAATGTAGATAGTAAGTAATTTCATCAACAAACATATGAACACACACTGAACAACACATCAAATTGAAGTTTCAATCAGTTTAATTTTACTCTTGCAATAATTGATCTACATCTCCATTAGTAGTAAGTTGTTTCTTAGATGGCGCCCCGGAGCATCGCCAACACAATTTTGCCTACTTCGTTCAGATTTCTATCAAATCTACTAGTTTCTGGCTCCCGCGGTAGCGGAGCACTAGGATTTCCTTTAAAATAAGAAACTCTGTTCAGTGTCTATATGAGATTCCGCTAGTGTTGCGAGCTCAATTTCTTCGACAAGCCTATACAGATCTTGGAAAAGTATTATTATAATGGAATTCGCAGTACCAACGGCATCTCAAGTAGACAAGTTGAATAATGAACAGAATGTAACAAATTTCCTATGTAGGCTAAATCGGGCTTTCAATGCTCAAAAGAACCATATAACTAACTAATTAGAAAGGTAAATGACCCACTACAAAAATTTATAACACACATACTGATAATGATGCACCTTTTTCTCAATTATCATATAATGTTTTTCAAATTTTCATGCTTTCATCATTGTCGAAATCACTAAAGCATCCATTAGAAGAGTTTATGGCTTGGTGACAAAGTCTCGCTATGGTGCCACAGGACAGTAGTTTCGAAGCCGCTAAGCAACTGCATTTTGCGCGAGATTGGTACGCATTAAGTCAGATATGAACCTATGCCCTACTGCAGGTGTGGTCTGAAAGTATATAGCGATTCATAATTCACATTTAATATCATCTGCTCAAAAGTTCATTCTTGTTTCAAAGTGAAGTGTTATTGCTTTGATTTTTTAACCTCTTAATTAGATGCATCCTTTTGGGGATATTTATTGCTATTTCCAAAAATGTAATCATAAAGAGAAGATTCTGACTTCCTCCGAGTCCTGGGAAATCAGAATTTTGACTTACCCGGAGAATAACCCAGAACTGAGTGACTGAGCTGCTGTGAATTGGGGCCTGTGTCTAAAGCATAATAGCCCTCAGTGTAATACAGGTGCTAATTTCACATACAGAATAACAGATACGCTACCATTATTACACAGGGAGGGGGGTATGGGAAAGCGCGAACCAGTCATCATACCGAAAGTTTCTCATCTACTATAAAATATAAGAATGTCAAAAAAAATACAGGAGCTTCTTAAGTGTGTCCAAGTGATTTGAAGTTTCTGATTAATTGTTACTTTAACTTTATTGCGACTTTTAATAGTAAATATTATGCAATTTGACACACCAATCGGACACTTGATTACAGACATAAATAATTAATCTAAGAAATAAAATCAATCTGAGCATAAAATGCAATTTTTTTAATTATTAAACAGCAATAGCATTTAAAATGAACCAAAATATTTGATTTATTTAATATTCATAGATCTCTTGAATCGATTTATACAAAAATAGAATAATTATAATAACAATCTTCAATAATGCAGTTCATGGAAAATGTGAATAAATTCAAAATTTGAACACCTCTCATGTACCTTTGATTACTTCATTTCAGAGGTTAATCACAAATTCTATTAAAATTGACGAATCACTTTCTATTATCTTTTCAACAACCAAACACTTTCAAATTTTATGACTTTTATCATTTTTCAAGCTCGCATCGTACCTGCAAAGAAACAAGAAAAGGTATTTAAGATCCACTAACTTGAGACCAGTACTCTATCACCTGTCCGATAGCGATTTCTCCCAACAACATCTGTTGGCATAAATCAAGACATACTTGTTGAATCTTGCTGCATCTTAATTAACGAAACTCGTTTTGAGCATGGTGGTTGACACTGAAATTTAATAGCAAATCTCTGATGAGTCCCCTCACCCACATTCTTAGGACGTCAAAAAGTAAAAACTTCATGGGGGTTCTCCAACTTGCTACCATCATTCACTAGAATTACGCACTGTCTTCACCAGTACTCACGCCAACAAACCACAGTTCTCGCCAAGGACTTGTACAGATCGCGACAGGAGAGATCCTGTCCAATAAGGAAAAGATTTATGTATCTCCTCTCGGCGGGGATTTGTCAAAGAATTGAAAGGAATCCTAAATGAAAGTATGATTAACGAGAAACCGTCGCCAGGCCGGGTCTCGATTCCGAGTGTTTCGGTTAGATGAATACATTAATTGATGAATGGTTTGGGTCTGCGGTTCGCAGCGTGTTGATCATTTCGCCAGCAATTTTTGACAGTTTGGCGAGAAATATATTTACTGGTGAGTTATTGTCTTCTTTTGGTGTAAATATTTTTGGCTGACTGACAAGGGAAGACGGCGCGTTAAACAGATTTAGTACCACGTTGGCGGATTTTATTTTTCTTGTTGGCGGTTTACCGTTCGGGGGATTATGGTGACTAGTGGATGCGTCGTGCATTAAAGAGGGATTAAGAAGATTTCATTTCATTCGCACGAAAGCCGCCAACTCTTCGCTCATTTCCGTTGCAAGGAAAGAAAAAAAAAGCTCCCTTCAGATCCTGGAAATGCAAAATTTCTTGTTGCCGTCGCATCATATATAATTTAACATTGCCTTTTCCGTATTATAAGCGTTAAGAGAACGCAAAGGCATAAATATGTAGCTACTTGATACATAAAGAAGATGAAATCGGTTTAAAGTTCTGATGTAGCCATTCGACGTTTCCGAAATTCCCAAGACGAATATCTGATAAATCGTTCGGCTTCTTTTTCTAAGAGCATTAGACCGACGTCTGCGACAGTTTATTAAAATTTATTGGTAAATAAAAGGGCTGTGTGAGAAAGATGCCGTAAGAAAAATAAAATGTTTGGTAAACATGCCTTTCCGTTTCTAGAAACAGGTAATAAGCTGGTTTGGAAAATATGACTTTCTTCGCCAAAGAAACAAATTAAGATTAAGTTGGATGCGTACGTCTGAAATATGCTTTGAAACAGTTTTAGTCTTAGGCATGCGATATTGATAAATATTTTTTAGCGTGAGGAAAGTCTTGAAAACTTATCAACAAGACAACTGTTGAGATAGGAACCGCTAAATTGTTATCTACGGTTGAATAAATAGGCTTAAAGAATTAGTTGAGAAAATCCCTTGCATCGTAACTTAAACATTAATTTTTTTCTTGAAAGACTTGAGAATTTGAATATATTATGCATAAATAATGCATGTGCACTATATATTCAAATATCTTTTGAAGTGGTTGAAAATGTTTTTCCATGAAATCCTATTTAATTCTATCATAAAGTTTAGTTGTTGTTTTTTTGGTAAATTTTATTTGAAATTTTTATTTTAAGACATATGTTTTGTTTTTGTGCTTTATGATTTTGAAATTTTATACTCCAGGTTAAACATTGTTACAGAAATATGAAAGTTTGAATAAATCATTTTGTACTAAAATGGGTGAATTTTCTTTTATTTAAATCTTATAAAGTTCTTCTTCTGTAAAATCTTTTTTTAAAAAATGGCCTTTTTTATTACGTTGGTCTTTAGATGCAGTTGTAAAACCTCGAAATTTGTATGATTTAAGTTTTAATTTAAAACCATTAAAAATTAAGACTCAAAATTAGCGCAGGATTTAAATTTGCCACCATTTTTGCTGTAGAATGTTGGCAGCCGTATTAAAAAATCCAATTGACAGCTGAAATTTTAGGGTTACTAAAAAGGGAGCATTACACGATAGAAGAATATGTTAGCCGGCGTCCTGGTATAGGCGCAGCGCATCTTCCCCGTGATCTGGACGTCCTGAGTTCGAGTCCCGGTTCGGGCATGGTTGTTCCTCATCTATTCTATATGTGAGATGTATGAACCCTTGTAAAAAGAGGTTGTGCAAGCGAATGTGATGTGTGAGTAGCTAAGACGTACTCTTGGCCCTAGTTGGCGCTACTAATACAAGAGACGTTGACTTGACTTAAAATTGCTGGCTTCGTCAGCTAACTTGTGCATGGCAAGTGCCATGATAAACAACAACAACAACAAGATGTTAACGCAAGATTTGAATTAAATAAAAAGCACAGTTTTTTTCCCTTTAAATTGTTATATTTTTATTGAATCGTAAAGCACACAGGATAGGGTTATGTATGGAATATCACATAGAGCAAATGGCCTCCACGGCTTTGCTGGCGCATGCGCTCTCTTTTCATGACATTTTCTATGACCATTTTGCATAAATGTGTCTGAATTTCGTTGATGCAGCGGTGAATTTTCTCCTTCATTGCACGCGTGCTTGTGGTCTTGTTGATATAGACCTCTGACTTCAAATAATCCCATAGAATGAAATCCATTGTTGTTAAATCACACGATCTAGGGACCAATTCACAAATTTTCAATTATTTTTGAAATATTGTTCAACAGTGAAAACATGTTTTTCTATAGTGCAACGCTCCCATTTTACAAACCCTAAACTATCAGCTATTACATGTTTTTTAACAGTGTTACCAACACTTTTCTGCACGAATGATGGCAAATTCAAATCTTGCATAAATTTTGGAACACCCTTTATAATTTCTACTTCTGCTTGTAAATTTGCATATTAATCATTATATAATTTCAGCAGAGATCTGTTATATGCTTAGAGCTACTACATTAATATCATATTCTCTCAAGTTAGTGAGACATGAAAATTTTAGATAATAAGGAACTTCTTGAGGCATCGATCTCAATATTTCTTTATGGCGAGTGTTCGCCTCATACATAACTAGAAAACGGCGGTTAAACTATCACTTCTTCAATAAAATTTGGTATAATTTTGTTCTGTTATTCAGATTATAATTTCAACAGCCAGTGATTCATAGTTTTTTTTTTTATTTATTTACTTATATACAGTACTACCCATTAATTATAAATTTTAATTTAAAGGGAAAATATCAAAAATAATTATTCTGATATGGTTAAAATTACTTTCAGTTGTCAATTTTTTTATTCACGAAAAAAGTAGAAAATAGAAAATTGAAATTAATTCAGGAGAGCAGACGATTATGTTCAAGGCTCATTTTATGACCATCCCAGAAAGGTCATTTTAGAACTTTCTAGTATCCTATTTTACCTACTGTCGTGAAAATAGGACATTACATTTCTTCTATCAGCGACATAATACGACAGAAATTTTCTCCTTTTCTTTTTTTGAGAAAACTAATGCATCTGCTTTCCATGTAGACTTGCTGTTACTTTTTTTTCCTTTGTTTCCCGAGTTCCGGTTATATTTCTAGAATTAGAAGGGAGGGGAAGGGAAGGTCTCGAAGAAAAAGAAGGAAAAAATCGTTTTCAACCTCCTCACTGTCTTCAATATCGTCTGAAACTGCATAATGACTGTTATTTAATTCATGACACATATCATCTTACCTCTGTTTTTCGGTAAGTTTATTCAACGAAAGCCAACTCGATGAGGTCGACAGAAATCGTCTGTTAGTTGGGGGTGTCGGGCCCTCTTTTAGGTGTCGGAGCGGTGGGCCATTGCCGGAAATGGACCCCTGACACGGGATGCCCACGCGTCACGTGATCTTATCCAGCGGGGAGGAGGACATTACGTGACATTTGGTGTTAATTCGGTCTTAGCGGGGAGTCTATTAACGATTTCGTGAACGAAAGTAGTGCACCCTATAAAATAGAACACTAAGGTTTTAAAGAAAGCTAGGAACATTTTCCAGCTCCCTCCCCTTTACTGAAACGGAAAGCTTAACATAAAGTTCTTACATAATAAGTATCATTCGCTGAAATTTGAACATGAAAGTACAAATTTTGTTCTGCCTATCTAGGAAGAAAATTGCCACCTTTGGACTTTCTAGTTGTCAAATGGGATTCAGATAGTTCTTCATGAAAATATTGAAGTGACGACTTGTTCTGAGCTCTGAAAGATGGAAACTAGCACCAAAGCAATTTTTAAATCATATTTACTCTTTAGTATGCGAGATACAGATTTTCAAAAAAAAAATCGTTGCTGAAAAATTCGATTTTAAGATTTTGATTTTTGATTCAAGATTTATTAATTAAAAAGAAGTTCGAATGTTAATAAGTCTCTTTAAAAAGAAATGTTCTGAAAAACATAAATGCCCGAATTCGAAAGAAAAAAAAAAGAAAATCGGGAAGGTAGTTTTCAAAGATAGACAGGTACAACTGAAAACCAGAACGAAGCAATCGAGTGAAATGTGTTATAATTTGATTTATTATTAATAATAGTTGATTATTATTAATACTAACTGCCTATTCGTTATTATTAATATCACCGCTATTGATAACTGTTTTTATAAACCAGTTATAATTGATCGAATGAACATAATACAGACACCAAGAACACCAAATAACATTTTTATCAAAATTTGAGAGGAACTCCGTCAAACGGAAACCCACCATTCCTTTTATTTGTATTTGAAAACAATAACTCAAAAATACGCTGATCTAATCGGCTGAAATCTGACACATATCACTAAAACTGCAAATCTTAATCAAATTTCGGATTATATTGTCAAAGGAAATACTATCTGTCTGTTATTCCATGTGTTGCAAAATATAATTAGCTAGTTAAAAGAAATTCAGAATATTGTCTTAAATCTATATGTAAAATGTCTCCAAACAAAAAAAGCATCAAGTTATCTAATCGTTTTTTTACGAATTGTTTGTATTCTACATATACTTTGGTATAATAAAAATTATTTTAAATTACACTTGATATTTGTGTTCGATCTGTGTAATTAATACTTGTTAACATTTGTTCTGTCTTGTAATTGCAGTGTCAGGCAGACCAAGTTTCGCTCAACTTTTGTAAAACCGTTTTTTTTTTTTTGAGAAAATATTTAGATACGAATCACATATTGATTCGATTACATTTGAATATTCTTCAATCTTACGTATAAACAGCTCATTTAAATAAAATAAAAAAATTATGGATGTACTTAGTTTAACATGTTACAAGTTGATTGACTAACACAATATATGCATTTTTGCTATTGGATGTAAGCCGAACGTATTCATATTCAGATGTCAAACGTATAATGGCATCTCACAAAAGTTTGAGGTACCAGTAGGTTATCATCCTATGATATCAATACAAGTACAATAAAAATTGGCGAGATGGCACTATATGACATTGTCGGCATGAGAGCAGATAAAAAAAGGCTCTGATATTTATAAAAAATGGGGTTTTGTATGTAAAATCGCGTTTATACAGGAAAGACACCTATATATATAAAAATATTAAATATGAATCCATAAGTAAAAAAATAAAGCAAAACCGACTAGAACCGAACATCCACCATACACGCGTCATTCATATTGTTCTGCTTACTATACTGCACTGTCCCTACTTTGGACGGGTTAAATATATTTATTCTAATAGTTATTTATAAAAAAAATTGTGTGTCTGTGTGTAAAATCACGTTTTTTCAAGAAAGACGCTTGTATAGATAAACTTGAAGCGCAAAACCTTATCTAAGTATGAAATTTTATCCAAATTTCATAAAAATCGGTCAAGCTAAACAAATTCTTTTAAAAGATACCTATAATTCCCTTACCTAAAATGACATGTGTAAAGATCATCACCGGGGGGGGGGGATATTCCGTGCTCTTTTTCGCCTGTTTGATTTTGTATTGTGCTGTAGATTGACGTACCTCGTCGCTTCTTGATTATACATAAATAATGCCTCCCGGAATGGAATAAAAGCGAAGTTGTGAAATTACAAAATTGTCTTTTCTCTTCGGTCACGAAACTGCTTAAAAATGTGTGCGTTTACATTATATAGAATTGCTCGTTTAAAGTTATAAAATTTTTACTGAAGCTCGGATGTTTACGTTCGGTTTGTTTAAATTCTACTTGGATTGGTGACACCATCTCTTGGACTGTATAGTTAGTTATAAAGAATGTTTTTTTCTGTAAAATCGGGTTTTATGTTTCAGGAAAGACACCTATATAGATAAACTTAAAAATCAAAACCTTATCTATATATAAAATTTGATCAAAATCGTTTGGCCGTTTCCGAGATACACGAAATAAATTTTTATCTAAACAAGAATTGCTCGTTTAAAGTTATAAGATTATCTGATTTCGAGTGAGAAATTCGAAAAAGCACAGAAAAAAAATCACAATTTAACCAACTTAGATTTTAGTTTTTGTACAAAGCATTCATTAATAGAATCTCCATCTGTATCTGAATATTGTAAAAGAAACATTCAACCTTGCCGATTAAAATAGCAGTTCCGATATCTTTTATACTTCTTGTTACACTTGTCTGCGTGGAGAAAATGAAGCCTTCCAGCCATACCCTTCTCTCCTACAATCTACATTTCCATCGGTATTTCCAATAATAAATTACCACGCTTTCGCGACCCCGTACAGGTGAAAGCTCCAACCCAAAAAAAAAAGGGGCCCTCGCCGTGTTGGCAAGCGCTGACGGACGAAAAGCAAGATTCGAGTTTTTCGGCGGTCCACCGACCATGCGTGCCCACCAAATCCCCACCTGCGCTGGTGGAGTGTGACCGCGCTATTTTCGGCCCTCCGCTTGAGGAATCAATTTCAGTGGCCGCTGATAGAACCTATATCTCATCCCTTTAGTAATACGCGGGCTTCAAGATGAGTCGTGTTTGGGTTCCACTGTAATTTGTCGGCGCAGGTATAAAGCACTTTTTAAAAAATGGTCTTGTTATTCGGTCTTGACAAGGCCGGATTATTAAACAAGCAAACTAGGTAACTGCCTACGGGTTTCTCAACTTTGGGGAAAGTCGAAGCCTCGAGATAGTTTTGTAAAAGTGTCGGAATAATTTAATTTTGAGCTTTTTTTAATACTAGTCGCCATCAGACGAATAACTGGTCAGATTTTGGATAAATCGTTTAGATATAACTTCATGCCTTCAGTCAGCCAAATTGTCTGACCTTATAGCAGTGTTAATTGCCTTACATAAGTTCTGTGAACATGAACCTTTCTAATGCAGACAGTCTCATAAACATCATAATTCTGTTAAAAACATATACATCTGTGTCATCTATCTTCTAAATTTCGTGATATTGTAACATTACTTTTTTATTCGTGTTGTAAATTGCACAAATATTAAACAGAATCCTTCTTTTTTTAGCTTTCAACAATAGTAGAAATCATGCCATTATATATGTGATGAAACAATGAAATGAGTTTGATTTTCAAAATAACTATTATTGGAAATTTGGCAAAAAGGTTTTTAAAAAAAAATGCAAAATGATTAAATTGTCATCATTGGAAAGATAATTTTCTTAATTTCGAAATCGTGGAAAATTTATTTTTGAGCAATAATAAATTTAAGTTAAACAGTGAATACTTGATATAAAAATAAAGTCCGCAGGTAATTTTCTTTTAATTTAAAAAAAAAAACATTCACTTACAATCACAGAATATGCGAGGTACGAACATATTTAATTAAAGAATTTTTTTACAATTTTGAATCTGTCTTCGAATTAACCTAAATGGAGTTGAGTTATAAACTATATTTAGCTTTTACTTAATTTAGTTTTAGAGAGAAAAAAAATTAAACATTTAAATCAGCCATGTTTTATAATAGAAAATCTGTTAATATTGGATGGTTAGAATGGAAATATCCTTATTCTGATTTCTGTGGGAAGAAAACTAATGATCTTCTGAGCTTCACGTCTTTGGTATTTTCATTTTAAAACCAGCAGGAGTGGTCTCTGAAAAGCTTTCTCGCATATTCTGTAATGAAAATTATCCACCCCTTCATATAAAAATAATGGATAATGTCGAATAATAGTTACTAGCATTGATACTTAACGTGAATTTATCATTTTTTCAGAATCTATCGTATAATCCTTGACGGGCTTTTTTTTGTGTGTGTGATTAATCACTTGCATGCGGTTAATAGTGACTGGAAATCGAATTTATGCTTTAGTCGCGTTATTTCAAGCCGGTTGAAATCAAAATTCGATACAAAACTACAAATGTAATCTCACAGTTGCATGCCAAATTCTATATTTAAGTCATTACTTAAGTCATTTATTTTTAATTATTGTGTTTGCTTGCTATTAAAAGAAACAGTAGTCATTTTCGATAGCGTGTCAACAGCTTTGCAGATTTCATTTGAAAATGGATAGATATCTACACTTTATCTGCATCAGATTTTTTCCTTCCTGTTTTTTGCAGTTATCGTGTTAACATGTATACAGACAGCAGACAGATTTCCTTTGAATGACTGCTCTCAAAACTTACAGATTTGATGTTGAATCCATATATCAAATTTCATCAGTTTAGCTTAAAATGTTTTTGAATTATTTTTGTCATTGACAAACATGCATTGTTCCAGAAAAGTGTTTTTCTTTCAAAGAGAATTAAAACATAAAATACTTCAAAATTTCAATTTTACAATTTCTATACTTTCTTTATATTTTGTGTATGAGAAAGTAAAAAAAAAAAAGAGACAAAGAAAAAATGTAAACAAAGTTCCGAAAATGAATGATGATAATAATTCCTATAAGATAAAAATAGTTCTGTCGATGATGTACGATAATTTATTCTAACAGTGATCGTAAATAACCATATATCGATTTAATTAATATATATTTGGTAAAACAAACGTGATTATTTTTTGCTATTTAGCGTATGCCTTTACGTTTGTCACGTTACTCTGAAATCATGTTGATTCGACCTTATTACACAACAACAACTGTTTAATAAGGACGAACTGTTTGTTTTTCCAATGTACTTACGGTTTTTTTTCTAACGCTTTTGACCACCAGTTTTGACTTTTTAGACTGTTAAATGGTTTATGGGATGCATTTGAAAAACAGTTTTTACTTTGTTACTTGGTAGGACTAAAAAACATAAATTCAATTGAATCAGCTTACTGCAAATTAAAAATTATACTTATTACGAAATAAAAGTGGAAATGAAAATCCTTCTATGAAGTTAATAATGGTAAAAACACGCTATTGAATGTTTTGAAGGATAAGTTGGAATTCCATCATGGTATTTAAAAAGCAATATTATATACAGTTTACTAAACTGAATCAAAATTAAGAGAAAAATTCTACGGAAATCAAATTGATATCACTAAAAATTTAATTTTTTGAGTCTTAAAATAATGGAAAATCTTTTTTTTTTTTGTTAAATAAGTGTTTTGGAAGATATGAATATCAATATCCATAAGTAAGTCACCACGACTAATCCATAAAATAGAATTACCCGACAGTTAAGCCTATTTTTGAACTCGATTAAATTTTGAAGCATATTTCTTGATTTCTTTTACATGTTCTTTCCTCTGTCTGAATGTTTATTTTGGTGACACGGCGTATCATCACCGGAGCATTTCTAATCACGTTTTACAACTGCATTAATTTCCTACGTGAAGCATTGAATCCAATGCAACTGTAAAAACTTTCAATGAAGCGGCCTGAAATTTGATGTTCGTTTACATTTAACTGTTGCCATTCAACAATAAGTAAAAAGAACGATTTTTTTTTGTGCCACGTATGCAAGCGTTTTATATATACATATAATAGATGGATTAATTATTATTAATAGATAATAATTATTAGACAAGCTGTATTACAATAGTGGCATCACAAGTTCTTAGAACGATAATATCAGAGATGATCAAAAATAATTAGAATAACAATAATATATATAAAAAGGAATATCCAAAGTATGTTCACATTTCTGCTGGGTTGTTCCGTACCGAATTGTTCTGAACAAAATGTCAAATTCATTCTTCATCCTTTAATTCTTCTTCCGTGGAGGTCTTAAAAACAAGACCGCTTGTTTACTTTGATGAAATGAAGTTGCACCTTGGCAACAAAATAAATGGCCTACCTTTGTCATCGCGCATGCCACTGTTCCTCTCTTTTGCAATTAAGATTCCAAAGGGGAAGTGCGGATTCCTTCCAATTTTTCACCTGTCCCTCCCTTCGCGAGGACAAAAATAAGATATCGAATCATCCATTTTGAGTACTAATGCCAGTTTCCGAATCCTTAGTCCAATACATCTTGACACATGTTATGTCTGTTTGACAATTTCGTTTCACAGGGCTTTCGTACTTTTTGTTCTAAGGTTTCTTTTGAGGTTGAGGATTTTTTTTTCTTTCTAGATTTACTGTTTATGATCTGCAGTTGGCTCAAATTTTTAGGGGAAAAAAAACGCTATTATCCTCCATCTTGACTTTCGGGTGTACGTTCTCGCAAGATGCGATCAAAAATGATTGTGTATAATCTTGATTGATATCTACAACAAAAAACAAAAAAAAAGCCTAGAGTATTCAAAATTACCTTTCCCATTTATGGTTTATCTCCTTTTTGCTTTCTCTTATATGAAATATAGAGAAAGTACAATAATCATCAAAAAATTCGAACTCGAGATTTTGATCATTCTCCACGTTTTAGACCTCGCTGAGTTCGAAATACACATTTTGGAAAATATCTGTCTGTTACAAAGATCACTCAAAAATGCTTTGAAATAAAGAAATGAAATTTATTCTACGATCTTTACCCTAAATTTGTGTATTTCTATCAAATTTTGAATAAAATCCGTTCATTGGAAGCATGTTCTGTCCAGCTATTCGAATATAAGTTAGCATGATAGCTGCAAAACGAAGAGATCTAGACAGTTAAAATTCAATACACAGATTTATATTAACTAACAGATCGTTAGTATATTATACTAACAGATCGTTAGTATAGACTTTTACCAAAAGTTGAGCGTAATCCAACAAGGAGTTGACCTTTGACGGTCTGCACTTTCAGAAATATATAAAAGCTATAGTTCAAAATCGCAATGACTTAAATATATCAAATTTGGTACGAAATTTTGTGCCTTTAAGTGCAGTTTTATGCCAAATTCTTAGTTCAATCAGTTTGGTAGAATGCGTCTGAAACCCAAATTTGATTTTTGGATACTTTTGACTTCAGGCTAGAGATTAATCGCCAAAAACTCTTGCCAAGGATCGCTCGATAGATTCAGTGAAAATGCTAAATTTAAGCCAAAAGTTAATATTTCGTAAATATTGTACGCCAATGCTACGTAAGGCATTCGTTGGGAAACCATCTTTACTAGAGAGGATGCGAAAAAGTTTTAGGGAGTTTAATTTCGAAAAAAAAACTTTACAAATTGTAATTCAAGGAAAATAATTTTTAACCATCTTAAAATTAATAATAATGACAGTTTCATAACTTTACTGGAATAACACGTCAGCGATTTACACCTTCTATCTAAGAAGGTGACACTTTTCTCCACTATTTAACTATAGTAGGAAAGAATATATCTAATTAAATGCGGATCATGGGTATAATCAAATGGCGTCTGCGCTAACCAACGTTTTCGAATACACTTTTGCTAGTGTGTAAAAAATTGAAAAACTACTTTATTCCAATTATTTTCCACTTTAATCTAATTTATAATTTATTATTGCAAATATTGTGCAATCTAGAAATCATTTATATCAATCATTTCTAGGTGGCACCACAACTGTGAAAATTTAATTTAATTAGTCGATTAAGGGAGGACTAAGTTCTGGAAATTTTCAAAGAGTGTATTGGCATTGAAAATGCTTTGGTGTACGAAATTTCATATTTCTAACACATTAGGAAGTAACTTAAAAAGTGGTTACAAAATTCTATTTCTTTTTCACGCAGAAAATTATTGTTAGATAATTAGTGGTGTTTTTGCATATAAATGATTATGTCGAACATTTTTTGAAATAAAAAATCTCTAATTGCAGCTAAATTTTTTGAGACATTTTCTTTAAAATTAACTATATACGTATATATTTTGCAAAAATATTTTGAATATCAACATAAAGGTACTTTTGAAGAACAAACTGTAAATTAAATAAATTTATATTTAAATTAAATCAATACAGATTAATGCATTTTTCACTGTCTTGAAATATCTTTCTAGGGAATATTAACTATTCAAAAATTGGTAAATATTTTCTAGTAGAAAATCATTTTTAGATAGCCTTTAGTCCATCATTTTGTACACAAGCATAAAATCTCCATCTATTAGTTGTTTTTAACAAGTTTGAATTTTTCTAATAGAATAAATGCTCATTATTCTTTAAAAATATTCCTTTCAATCATATTAGAAATAATTATTACAACTGTGAAGAAAAATCATCAAAATGGATAGAATAAAATTTATGTCAATGAAATCCGTTGAGACGCTTTAAAGATAAAAAATTGCTATTAATAAAGAATTTAAAATTTTCTTCGTGGATTATTTTATATTTTTAAAATCGTTTGGTGCTCCAAATACTTAATTAATATTTAAATGATATAATTTTATATTTTTAAAAATTGTTTGGTGCTTCGTATGACTAATTAATATTCAAATACTTTAATTTTATATTTTTATAATCGTTTGGTGATTCAAATTAATTATTCTGTAATTAATATTCTCATGCAGGTAAGGTGATATGTGTCATGAATTAAATAACAGTCATTATGCGGATTGCTCTAATTAATATTCTAATTTTTAGTAGCAATCAAATGATTCATGGATACTTACCATACAAAATATATTATCCATTTTTTTAATCTTTTTACAATTTAGAAAAAGACATAGAATTCCTATAACAAAAAATAGAGCTCTATCGAATGCAATCCCACTGATTTAAATAACGTATATCGGAACAATATTTTCTAACTCCAATGGCACGAGATATTTCCCAGTGCGCTGTTGGCGAATTCATAAAGTCGAATGCGCTGCTCTTTATTTAAAACTTCGGAGCTTTATGCGCCTTTTTGAAGTTACTCTGTCAGAAACATATAAACGGGGCTTTAGTGCGTCTCTCCAATTCAAATCCCTCCGTCCTTAAATTTTAGTGCCTCCTCACTCCATAAAGAATTTTGATTACGCCGTGCTTGTTTGAGCACGTCCAACGCGAGGTCCTTTAATGTGCCATGAATGATGGCTGCTTCCGACGCAATTCTGATCATTCCGCCTCGGCCGTATTGTTTCCCTAAATTCCCTCGTAATTTCATATTTTTAGAATTTCGACGTCTTAAGAGTGTCAAAGCAATATTTCAGTAGATAAATATGAATTCGTCTTTGAAAAGAGTAAACAACTGGGGAGCGATGGATCCGAAGGCCCCGTATGTTTCGACTTTCTCTTAAAAAAAATATATAAAGGGAGGATGAGGTCATCTTTAAAATCATTGAGAGTGTCCCCCCCCCCCACAATTTTTATTTCTAATAATACTATCAGAACCCGAAAGGCGTTACATATGACGTAATGAATGTCAACAAAATCAAACCAATGCAAGTGGTCTCTTCGAAACTTTCTTGCATATATTCTAATAAAATTGATTTTCCAGCGAATGCATTGTACGGCATTGGTGTACAACAATTACGATGTATTAACCTTTTGTTTGAATTTAGCAAATTTATAATGGGATTTTTGGAGAGGATTTTAAGCGTTTAATCTGTATTTGGGGGTTAAAAGAATCCGAAAATTAAATTTGTGTTTTAAATGCGTTCTTCCCGACCTACTGAAAGTAAAATTTGACTTAGAACTGCTACTATAGTAACAAAATCACATATCAAATTTAATATTTTTAAGTCATTCTTTTTATTAACCTTATATACATGTTTCTTCAACCTCTTGTCGGTTTGGGCTCAAAATTTATTAAGTGTAGATATTAAATTTGCGTTTCGCATTTTATTCATGTAGTTGTCTTCGTTTTGTATTAACCATGTTAATTTATATTCGAATAGCAGGACGAAAAGACTTCTTTTGAACATAATTTGCTCAAAATTTGACAGAAATTTATAAATTTGGTATAAAGACTTTTCATCAAATTTCATCTGCCTATCTCAAAGCGTTCTTGAGTTATTTTTGTTTCAGACAGATGGACAGGCATTCGAACTCAGGGAGGTCTAAAATGTGGACATTAGTTATCAATCACCTCTTTCTAAATTTGTTTACATCGTAAAATTTTCGACTTATAGAAGGAAGTTTAGGTGCTTAATGTCTGCCTATATGACAATTTACATCGATTTTGATCACTCCACACTGGAAATGTCTGCATTCATTTCTAATCGAATCTTTAATTTGATCGTTAGCGTTAATAAAAAAGCGTTAAAATATATCTCAATGAAATTTACGACTATGAAAAATCAATGGTATCAAAAATGCTTTATGATGTCGATAGGATGTTTCATAGTATCGTGTATGTTTCCCATGTGACATTTTTCAGTCACATTGAGTTATTATTATGCATCAAGAGAAGAGTTTAAACTTAATTCTGAGCTCAAAATTTTTCTTCCCTATGGTTGTTTACAAAAACGTTATAGCCGTTTGTAATCGGTTCAGTTATTCTAAATAACCCAGGTCATTACGTTATAGTTATTCTGTATCAAGCAGCAAACCGTCATTGCATCCAAACTTGGCCAATCGCTTTTTACTATATTGTTTAATGTTCTGTTTTAGTCTTGTTTGTTTTGCGTCGACTAATGCGTTTGTTTTCGTTTCAGTTCTGCCCAAGGACGGTCCCACCATCTCGGGGGTGAAACCCCAATACCAGGTGGGGGACGACGTAAATGTCACCTGCTCCGCTGGACCCTCCAAGCCAGCTGCTCAGCTTCGATGGTACATCAACGGAAACGAGGTAAATGGAAAGATCTCGTATCTTGCTTTCCTATAACAACTATACAATTGTCGAATTCATTTGCAATGCATTCTTTGGCGCCAAAGATGTCACATTTTGACATTTCAAAAAGAACGTTTTTGCGTTCGAATGCAATGAATAAACAGGTGTATGAAATCGTTTCATCCGTGCTATTGATGCATTTCTTTGAGTATGAACATGTTATAATATAATGTTAGAGATATCTGAAAGTAATATTAGCAGAAAATAAATGGTTTGTCGTAAGATAGTCCATTCTAGATCAACATGCTATTTTAATCTTTCAAAAGTAATTGTTCTTTTCTCTTAAGATATTTAAGTAAGTAATGCGAAATGTTAATTATATAAGAGATTATGACATACTTTTAAGTAAAAATCATTATGTGAGTGAATTTAAAATAGCTCTTATTTTTAGCTGAATAATATAAACTTTGATGGAATATTTAAAACAAATATTTTTTAAAATATCATACGGAACCACGTTTTGAAATAATTTAACTTTATTATTTCAAAACATTATTATTAATAAAATAAAATTAATTAAAAGGAATGAAGGAAGAGATTGGGTCTGTCCTACGTAAAATCGAGTAATAAGCCTACTTCTCCATAAACTAGGACTTCCCGCTATGGGCCTCGAGAACAACATACGTCGCTTAGCTGTATTTTGGGATCATAAAAGAACTGACAGATAATACTTCTGCCTGTATCTTTATTATTAATCAGCAAAATAATTATAAAAAAATGTAATGGTTTATAATTAAAATCATTCGATTAGTTTTTATTTTCTCACTTACCAAATGTAGAACAAGAAAATATGGTAATCGTCGGGAAATTCGAACTCGAGATTTTTATGAAGCTCCGCTCTTTAAGCCTCTCTGAAGTAATGAAAAAAGTATTTTTTGGAAACATGTTTTTGTTTGTCGATCTGTGAATAAGATAATTCAAACCGACTGGAGGGGTTTCCTCGAAACTTTCTCACATAATCTCCAATATAAGTCTCATCCCCCCTTTCTTCGCATAAAATTGTGGACCTTAAGTAAGACCGGGAATAAGTTGCACAGCATTGGTGAACAATAGTTACGAAGTATGGATCTTTGACGTGAATCTAGAATTTTTATTGAATATGTCGCAAGAATATGTGCATTTGGCTAATGAACATATGTGCACAATATGTGCATAAACCTTTTTGAAGTCAAAAAATACATTTTTAGAAACGTGTATTACCGAGTATGTGACCGACTTTGTGTGTGTAGATCTTGGGCGTGAGTCTAGCATCTTTACTGAATTTGTGTAGAGAATATAGTACAGGCGGTACTACTAAGTACCGCCTGTTCTAAAGTCACCGAATTCGTTTGTAGTGGGTGTATGGTGTGAAAACAATCAGCAGGCCTCAGTAGAAAACAACGACAATGTTTATTACACACGAAAAGACGAATACACTTAGACGACAAATATACATAGCCGAGACGAACACACAGGACATCACACAGTAGCCCACAGGTAGTAGTCGACCACAGCACACAAAGCGGCCAGACAGAATTCAGCAGGAGAGGGGATCTTCGGAGCTTCGCTCTACAGTTTCTCCAAACGGCTGAAATTCTCCACTGTCTCCTCGCCTTAGCTGTATCCAATTGCCGACTCACTACTACACGACTAGCTATTGCTCACAGGACTTGATGCTTCTCCCACAATAGACATTAGTACTCGGTACACAGCTCAGTTTGGTAATCGCTTGAGCTGCACACAACGCTGGCACGTCACCGGACTATTCCGTCGTTGCTTCGTTATCCTCTCGACGATTCGTTACTTGTCTTCGACTCCAACTCCGCTTCCCTGCAGCTTGAGACTGCCGTACTTTTATAGTTCTCGGGAGGCGGGCCGAGAACCCTCTGGCCGATAAGGCGTATCTCTGTTCCTATTGGACGGATCTTTAAGATTCTCGAAGTTTCCAGTGTTATCTATTTTGTCTTCAAATGGTCACCAAGCTCTGGGATTACTGGCTCGGCACCCGAGCAGCATCCAATACAGATGATTGTAAATCGGTCTTTCCGGTGATAGAACTCACCGTGCTGGGAATCAGCATTACAGGTTTGTAACAATATGTATATTTGCCGGCCAATTGACATTAAAAGTGGATATGAAACTACATTTGTGATCACAAGATAAGATACCAAATTTCATTGATTTAAGTCGTTTCATTTATGAATTATCGCGTTTAAATACATGCGAAAGTATAGACCAATAAATGATTAGCCTTTAAACCGATTTGGCTCAAAATTTGGTGTCAATATTTTAGATGTTAAACCAGTTTATCAAATTTTCTCTATCTAACTCTTTGCAGCTTTTAGTTATGGAGTTCGATCGTGCTCGAGCAATAAGACTGACAAACTTCCTGTGAAAGAAGAAATTTCAATCAAGTTCAAAATTTGATAGAATTTAAATCAAGTTCAAATTTGGTCGTAATTTCATATACCAAATTTCAACCATCTGGATCAAAACATGTTACAATTGTTATATTTACAGGCAGATGGACAGACATAATGCATAATAAATTCGGTCTCAGGGAGGTAGATATTTATTAAAATATCAAGTTCGAATGTCTTGACAATTATAATACTTCCTTTATACTGTTACAGGCATGAAATTAGTTTTGACATTTTGCAAATTTCTATCAAGTCTAAATTCATCCTTCAAGCTATGTAAATTTTCAAATTACTATCAAATTTTGGATGACATCCTTCTATGGAAAATCGATCTGTTCATCCGATCATGTTCCATGTGAACGCATTTATTGAAAAAGGCAAACAGCTTAATGGATAAAATAATGCATTAAGATTTATTAGATTCATAAATCCATTTTCCAATTTTGAAACTAATTCGTTTATTCAGTTACATTGGTTGATTTGTATATAAGTATGTGTCTGTATATGAACATTTGGAAACATAACTGTGGTTACTGATTAAAGAATCGACTCTAACACTACATTTTATAATAAAACTGTTTTGGCAAAATAACTCAAAAAAGAAAAAAATTCCTATCTATAATTCTTTCAACGTTGATTGCTACGTTATAAGTATATTCTTATGCAAAAAATTGTAATTAGTTTAGTTAATGTATCAAATTATTTATCTTGGGTATAGTTTTCAATGGTGAATTCGAAACCCGAAGTAAGGTAGTTGATTTCTGATTGCATATTTGCGTCTGTATGTATATAATATGAGTCGGGAAAAAATTATTTTTATTCATGGATACTGTATTTTCAAAATTCTTGATGTCTTTGTCTCGTATGACAAATTACTCATTGCATTTCATGAACAACAATCAATATATAAAGGACAACAATAGATAATATATAAAATCACTATATATAGAACAACAATATATCAATATATAAGATCAACAATATATCAATATAT